>BMAW01040151.1:15358-64549 GCA_019974015.1 Nephila pilipes
AAAAAAAAAAAAAAAAAAAAAAAACTTTAGCTACCTTAACATTCATTAATCTTACTAAGATGTTTCTAATAAGAAAAATAGAAATGCAATAATAATTTTGTAAATTTGAGTAGGACAAAGCTTTGATATTCTGTTTTTTCTTCTCTTTGATCAAGCGGTTCCTTCAAGAAAATGGTAAACTCAAAGAGTTCCCAAAGCTTTAAAAGGTCGAATACCTCTACTCTAAAACAATAAAAAGGTGAATAATAAGTTTACTAGTATACAGAACAAAGTATTTTTCTTGCATCTCTACTTCAGCTTACAGCCTGGGCACCTTCCGACTATGTGCACGACCGCGGTAGCTGAGTGTTCATGGTTGCATACCCACGTTCGACGTTGTTTCAGTCGAATCATGAGATCGAGTCCTTGTGCCACTAAAGCTCCATCGTGTAGAAGGATGTTTCCCATGAAATCTCTCGAAGCTCAATATTCTCCAGTTTGTGTGGTATGGAAATTTAAAGGGGAAGGAGGTATTACTTCAAGTGTCGTCCTCGTCACTTTACTACGGCTCAAAACTACGAGGTCCATCTCCAATAGCATTTGTGATCCTTGTAAGTGCTACGTTAATAAACTATTAATCAAGTAATAAATTTGACCCTTTCCCCACTTATGGCAACAAAAAATGAATAAATAAAAATAGCAAATAAGAAAAGATAATTGCATTGGTAAGGTCTAAAAGTTTCTGTAATTGATGTTTAGTATAATCAAATACATTTATTATATTTTTCACTTTATCCTTCAAGAATTTTTCTTACATAAATTAAACTTTTGTTTCTTATGCAGAGTTTTACACTCTGTTTGAATAAAATATCAATGAATCAATTAATATGACCATCCCCACTTGCGAACACAAAGAATAAATACAGGAATTAAATCACGATGAAATAAACTCTTTACAAAGTTTTGCAAAGAACAGATTTAGCCACCCATGTTGCGCTTATTTTAAAATTAATTATGCTCAATTAAATATAAGAATTGAAAGAAATACCGAGAAATGGACTATAGTAAACTAATTCGATATTAAAATTAAAGGAAACGATAAATTATTACATTAAATATATTTAAGCTAAATGTAATTAAAATTAAAATTCAAGCAAATGATAAATTATTAAAAAGAATTTATTAAAGTGAAAGGTAATTAAAATTGCAGCAAACGATAAAAAATTGAAAAGTTATCCGGTACGCCAAAACGCCCCATTTAAAACAATAACCCTTTAAGTGGCTAATAAATAAAAGTATCAAACAAGAAAAGATAACCATATTGGTAGGTTCTAAAAATATCTAGAATTGATGTTCAGTACAATGGAGAACATATTTTTCATTTTTCCCATTATGTCCAAGAATTATTCAATTATAATGAAATTTCAGTTTTTATGTACAACTTTACAGTCTGTTTGAATAAAAATAGCACTGAAAAATTTAAATTTAACTTACGATCAGTGCGACCCACTACTTGTTAGTCGAGCTGTATTTATTGTATGTGCAGGAGATTCTGGTCATCTGACATAACATCCTATTTTTTTTTTCAAACTACTCAACTACCTTATTCGCAAATATTTCCAGCCTATTGTTTTGATAGACTTGGAGACTCTTATGGTCGAAGCTATACAATCTTAAACAGCCTTGACCAATCTAGTAATAGATTGAGTTACCTTCCCAAGGAGAGTACTAGGTCACACAGAGACTTGTTTTATTTGATTGGGAACTTCCGATCGAAATTGATCACGGCTGTTGCAGGGAATTGAATTTGTGGTACAGAATACTAATAAGCCTCCTTTCAATTTACATTTGTAACTCGAGTATTTAGTTTCAAGAAACCTGAGATCCTTTAGTAATGTTATTTAAGGATAAAAATATACACATTAATGTTTCCAAAGAATATGTACTTTCTTCAAGCACTGAAATAGAAATATTATCACAATGCTATAGAAGAAATATCGTATTTATTTTTATTTCGTTATTGCAACTAAATTTATGTAAAAAATATTCTTTTTTCTGAAAAATAAGATAATACACGAATATTTTTAATATTCAATTATGCCAGTGAATATTAACAGAAAAAATGCACAGATCAATAACATAAATGTGGATCATTTACGAAGAAAACTTTACAAATTATATATTGCGTCTGACACTGTTTTCTCACCTTGTGTATGGCTATTCTATTTCGCGCATGCACACGCGGAGTCACTCTTATGCACTAATGTATTTTAAACAGTCTGTATAAATAGAGTGAACATGAAACTTCATGTTAAATTTTAAATAGTTTTCTGTGTTTCTAGGTATATCCAAAAACATACATACATAATATAAAATTAAAAAACATAATCAAATAATGTACTAAATATGCAAATAAAAACAATATGCTACAAGATCATCCAAATACTTCTTAAGAGATTGACAACATACTAATGCACTGCCAACGTACCAGAATCGAAAGTGCTATAGGAATATGATAAATATCTTTTTACTTCCTACAGCATAAGAATTAATTGATATGTTTCATTTAAAATGAAGTAGAATAAATTTTAAATAATTTCTTTTTTTTACATAATTTTATTTGAAAGGAGATATTGCATCTACATGCATTTCATCTTGTCACGGTTACAGGAGAACTAACACTTCTTTTTCGCACGAGCAACAAAAACTTTGATACATAGTTTACTCTTGATATAGAGTTAGAAAACTTATAAGATATAAATTAGTAGAGGACAATATATATGAACAAGCACCGATAATCTTTTCAATCAAAATGTAAAAGCAAGAAAACTACTTGAATATAAAGTGAAGTAGTATCATCAGCTTAAAATTTCATAGAATCAAGATAATGAAAACATGAAATGCCAAAGAAAATTAAGTAAGCTAAACTTCTATCAACACCAATTCTATAGTTAGTATGTATTTTAAAAGTATTGCAGTCATGAATTGCTTGTACATTGCGCTTTTCATTTGCTATCAATTGGTTCACTGGTTTTATTAAAATCGCAAAAGAAGCAATATGTGGGCTATTGGTGAAGGACCACGTAATGTTGGACCTCGGTCAAATGACAAAGAAGATATATGTGCTTGCGCATCCCTCTCCAAACTTCTTCAACACGCCAGCGGGGGAACTTTCATCCTTGAAAGATTTAACGTGTATCTGCCCCGGAATATACGGCGGGTATTAAAAGGCATCACAGTCCGAACCCACGACTTGAAGAGAACCGTCGGCCGCAAGTCAGCGACCATGACCACTATGCTACCGCTGCCTCATCTTATATTAAAGAATAATACATGAACTCCGATAAAGTTTAAGAAAAAACAAAAACAAAAAAAATCTCAGATTTGTTTTGATTTTACTGTCATATAGAATGCACCATACTTTATTTTATTTCTCAACATTTGAATCTATTCACTTATTTCTGTGTAAAAACACATTATATACTTCATTTCTTTTAACATAGGGAGGAAATATTTGTATTTATTGAATATTTCAAAATAATTAAGTCGCAATAGATTAAAAATAGCTATATTTGTTGCAATAAGATCAACTTATAAAAATAATACGGGATTTTTCAATCATGAAATGTGTACAGTATTTAATTTTATTTGATGATATCCAGTAAAAGTGCAGCTTTAAAAGATTTCAGCTTAAAACCTTTTGTTTCCCTTTAAGTATTTAAGCGAATGTCATACATCAAATACAGTTAACTATTTTAATTGCATTTAATATATTTTTGAGAATTAAATACTTAGTTTTTTATTTTGAATATTACGCTAATTATTAGATTGCATAAATGTCGGTAGTTTTTTTTTTTTTTAATTTAAATCTCAAATCTTCAGAGATCTGTCTGATTAGTGTGCAACAATGTATTGCAGCTTTAAACTTGTGTGTGAAAGCTTCGCTTTCAACCCTTTGAATATCAGTTGAGGCAGAATAGACCAGTAGATCCTTCTTTGAGAAATAATGTAGTTGAAATTGGAGTGCTGATTCGTCATGCAAATCCCGTTCTTAAAGGAGATTGAATGACTCATTGTAAGTGCAAACCTTACTTATTCAAATCTGATAGCTTTTAAATAAAATCTTTTCTAAGGCTTTTCTCAAATTTTATAGATTAAAATGAAATTCTCCTTATGATTAGGCATTGCATAAACCACGGGGATGATTCCAAAAGCTCTTTTTATGGACAATTGTTGCTAAGTCACAATGGTGTTACCATTGTTTCTTACCGTCTGTTAAACGGCTCTGAAACAAATTTGACCCTAAGTAACAGATTAATTTTAATTTAGCAGCAAATGGCTCCCAAGTAAAAAATTGATTGTTACCTCTATTTATTTTCGTAATTAGTTCATGTCCAGTTGTCTCCGTGATTGGCTCATGTATTCCTCATTGTAAAGTGGAAACTTAAGCAACAATCAAAACAATGAGTTGCTTCAGACGAATGCTCCAAGGAAGGCGAACACGATCAGATTATGACGACACTTTTTTAGATTTTTATTTACTTAGATTCTTAAATTTGATTGCTATATCTATTTATTTTCGTAATTAGTTCATGTCCAGTTGTCTCCATGAAGAGCTCCTGCATTCATCATTATACAGTGGAAACTAAGCAGCAATCAAAACAATGATTTGCTTCAGGCGAATGCTCCAAGGAAGGCGATCAGATTATGACGACCCCCTTTTTAGTTATTGGTTTTTCTTTTACAGAGAGGAAAAGAAAAACCAATAACTGCGTAATGCTACGTATGAAATAACCCATTTCCATTTTCTATTCCTAAAATGATTATTGTTTGAATCACCCTTGTATTAATATAGTTATATAATTAAATTCCAAATAGCTTACAGAATATTCAAAATTATCTCTGCCTAATTTAATATAATTCTTGACATTTTTTAAAAGAAAATGGACAGAACGATTTCAATATTAACTTAAAAGGCATTAAAATATTCTATGTTTACTGGGTGCTAAAACAAAAAAAAAGATTTTAATTGTCTTCTGGAAAGCATTATTTATTCGATGTTGTTTGCATGGAAGAATGATTCTCGAAATGCTTAAGATCAAATATTTTTTAAGTGTTTGAGTAGAAGGTTCGTTTTCTTAATTACTTTAAGAGAAATTATTTGCAGAAATATCTAGACTCATCGATAACATATAGATCACACGTATTCTTTCAGACATAAAAGTTATTATGGATTACTTATTTATCAGAAGAATAATTCATAATGCTAACCCTAGGCTTCATTGTTTATTTTCATAGTATGTCAGTCTGGGAAATGAATACATATCTTGCCATTCTGAAAGTACATATTGAAGTTATCGATGAAATCTTAATATCTCCATATTTCTCTTCATATTTTCAAGAGAATATCGTAATACCTATACTTTCTCAAAACTATTTCTGGAGTGCTACATTCAAATAGCTTTCAAAAATCTTCAAATAAATTTGGTTGACGTTAGCTGGGATAGAATTTATTAAAAATGTAAAGAATTTTTAAATGTAAAGAATTTTTTAGTCTAATGATGCCTTAAAAGATAAGAATTTCTTTAAGAAATAAGTCTACAAATGTATATTTTAGAACTAATTTAAACATCGCACAACGGATTCTTGAAATTTCTGAGTCTTTTGAGCAGTTTCAGATCAATGTCGAAGTTTAATAAGTGAAAAAAGCTTTTAACTCGTGGAAGTAATTTATTCGAAAATAATATATTTTTCCTCAAAAAAATTAAAACTATACTGAAACATTTTAATACATTTCTAAATAAAATCAAATATTTTCAAAGAGTTAGAGATTCTGAAGTATTGGATACACAATCCATTAAAATGTATTTCTCTTCAGAAAAAAACCCTGCCAAACTGTACTTTGCTTTTCGTATTGTACGTATAATTGTTGTTGAATCTGGGAAAGAATTAATTTGGCTGCTTTTCCAAATAGACTTGTAAAATATTTGAAAGATAGGGAGATATGAGAGAGATTATTTTGTTTATATACGAGGATTGTTCAGATGGTTTCCATTTTTTTATCAATAGATGTCGTTGCTAAGGCTCATTGATTATTTTTGATTACTGCCGCTTCTGGTTTGTGTCACTATTTTGAATCGAGTTGTCACCTCGATGGAACTTTGATGCAACATCACACACCTGAAAGCAAACAATAATCATATGACTTAAGGTTGTGAAGTTGGGTTATTCGCGATTTTCTCTTCACTAACCTCGGGTGACTTCTACCGAGCTCAGTTGCATAAAATTACAATTTCATCCAAACAAAATGAAACGTGATTATGTAAATTAGACGCAGGTCGAAATTAAGTGAAGTGATTCAGATATAATGATGTATAAGTATCAGGCAAATGAGAACAGCAAGAGAGACCAACAATTGGTAACCTGAGTTTTGTTTCGATCTTAAGGATTGGATGGAATTAGCCTAACTGCATTGCTCTATATGATTACTATCAATGACAGCTCAGAAATCAATATCAAAAGACAAGATATTATAATTAAGAAAAGATATTATAAATAAGACAAGATATTATAAAGGACAAGATATTATAAAGGACAAGATATTATAAAGGACAAGATATTATAAAGGACAAGATATTTTAAAAGTAAGATGTTATAAATTAAATTATAATTAGAACTATTAATTAGGGTGGATCTCTGGAGAGAGTGGTCTAGGTTATTCTGTATTGGTAATAAATACTTTCGCTTGTTTTGTCTAGAGTTTTCTTAAACTGTTTTTTAGCCACTTAAACTGCTTTTTCGGTACCCTTGAACCATTTTTCTTACTAATCCATTTCAAAATTTGGTTTTAGCAAACTTTGAAGTGTTTCTATTCAAGAAAATGATTTTATGTGAAAATTTGAATACATTGTTAACAATTTTAAAATTTTTAATTTTTTTAAGAAAATTAGAAATTTTTTAAAAAAAGTATACATTTCTTTGCAAAATGGATCCCTAATTTTGTTACATGTGTTATATATAACACACAGAAAAAAATGGAAGTGATTTATTATTATATGTGGGAGGAGTAGTATTTTAAATACAATGATGTATTGAAAAAACACAAACTGAGAAAAACCCTTTTAAAGCTTATAACTCTGAAAAAATTAATATTATACTCTTCAATTAACTTAAAATACCCTTTTATATCATAAGCTATATGTTATTCTTTGAAATAATAGAATTTTCACAAAAATTCATTAGATATTTCTAATAACTGATAATATTTTTCGAGGTATTAATTACAATTAACGAACATGAAAAATGAAGGAAAATGTAAAACAATAATAAATACAACCATTTTAAAAATTTTCTTTATATATCACTTATATTATATTTATATGAAAATATATAGTGAATAAAAACACAAATTATGGAAAAAATTATATTAATTGCCTTAATTTAAATGTTATACATACACATTTTATAATGAAAAAAATTATGATAGAGATTTATTATTTGCACCTCAAAAGTATCCTGGTCCATATAGGTAACACCTTCCTTTTTTATCATTAATGCTTCTCTTTTTAAAAATGCTTTCTTTACCAGTTTAAATGTACATTTATATTTGTTGTTTCTTTCTTAACACAATTTTTTTCACAATTCCAGTATTACACCAAGATCATGCGAGGATTTTCCAAAAGGTATGCATATAGCTTGTTGAGTCTTCTTGACACTTCGACTTTTTAACATGGCCTTCTGATAATAAGAAGTTAATTTCTTTATGGTAGTTTCTTTCAAAGTTGCATACCCTTTTCCACCTAATGAGATGTCTCGAGCTCTCGATTCCTTCACAGCATTCCGTAAAGCAGTACTTAACATTTTACTCATATGGTTTATGCATTCCTCTTTTTTTATTTTGACATTATCCCCATAGATATTTTTTTCAGATGAATAATTGAAAGTTTAACCATCTTCGTCAGGCAATAATGTAGAATATCGAAATCCCAATGATTGCGATATTTCCCACAGTATCAGAGCTGCCTCCGTATTCATCGAACCTGATGAACCGGTGTGATTGAAATCATACTACTTCTTATACCCTTCACTCTACATATCATTAGTTGCACTTGACTTTCCAAGTTCTCTTTTTGCTTTGGAACAAGGTCGACACACTTTCCACATAACTTCAAAGACAATGGCATAGCCAGTGAGTATATCGATGACACAACTAATGCCAATTAAAGATGTTTGGCCTCGTGTCATCCAAATACCATAGAAAGAAACACTTATATCGACAAATGGGACATCAGCAGGTACTTCATATGCATTTAGTACTTCAGTATGTACTTCTTTTAGCATAGTCTTTGCAGCGATACCATAGGCTTTGTGAAGAAATTTAGTACATTTGCTGTATGTCCTCGATGAAAAAGGCAAACTATTTATGGAGATACAAAATGTCTTGATGGCTGAATTACCTTTTTCTATGTTGCAGAATGCTTGTGTAATCCATAAATTGATATCAGGAACTGAATTTGTTTGCCTTTCATTCGCTATTTCTACAACACTAACTTTAAAATCACAAGAATTTTTTTGTCAAATTCCAAGCACATCAGTTTGTCAAACAGTTTGCTGGATTGTAGAAAGAATATACATACATTTCCAGTATCGGAACAATCAGTCTTTTCAACATTTAATAACTGTTCTATTCTGATAGTAGGAGCAGCAAATTTTTCTTATGTAGAATCAGCTTTATTATCAGCATCACTATACCAACGTTTACTTTTCATTTGCTTTCAATGACAATACGTTTTACGCGAGGCATTTTTTATCTTCAATTCTCAAAAAAATAAACAGCAAAAACTTCAACAGAAACAATAATAAAAGAAAGTCTTGATAAAAACTGTTTTTTTTCTCAATGTAAAACGTCAAAAGTTTTTCTTTTTTTTTTTTTTTTTTTCAATATAAAACGTGTATATAAATTGTTCGCTATCCACACTGCATTCAATATACGAAATATCAACAACGAATCGCTTGTAATGAAAGTTGTAGTCTCCAAAAAGAACGCTAAAATGTTACAGTTATGATTAAAATGAAATAAAATTAATTTTAGAAAAGTATGGATACAAAAATAACATAAAATAATTCGAATTAAAAACCAACGTTTTTAAAAACAACGTTTTAATATGGCGGCAAAGTTTATTAAAAAAATTATTGAAATATTAGTTAAAACTGGATGCAAATATCTAAATATTGCATTGTTAGGCAAGTAAGAACAGTTCCCAAAATTTCAGAGCTCTAGCTTGCTGGGAAGTTGGTTAAATTAACGATAGAAAACTTGATGACACAGTGTAAACACAGACAGATACACACCAAGTAAAATACATAAAAACGTTAAAACTAACTAAAATTAATTAATTCATCCGGTAAATTAAATGAATGGAATGCATTTTTACCCAACCACCCTTGGCGACAAGAATTACTTAGCGATATTTTGCTAAATGTGGCTACCCTGTTCCGTTTTACGGACTTAAGTTAAACAAAAAATAAAATAATAATAATAATAAATAAAAACCAGCCAAGTTTGGAGCAAATTTTTGAAATCGCGCCAAGTGATTGGGCTAAACTGCATTATTAAAGAAAATATTAATTAAAACTTATCGCAAACGTCTAAATATTGCATTGTTAGGCGAGTACGAACGATTCCCAAAATTTCAAAGCTCTAGCTTGATGGGAAGTTGGTTAAATTAACGATCGAAAATTTGATGACACACACACACACTCACACACACACACACACACCAAGTGAAATTCAGAAAAACGTTGTAATTACTGACATCTCTAAAAAAGGGGCGTGGTCAAGTCACAATATTTTTTTGTTTGCATTTTTCTATTTCCTTTTTTTTTCAACCTTCTCGTGCTAGTACATACAAAAGTAATACATCAATCGAAAGATAATAATTCAGAGAATATTTCTAAATAAAAATAAAAAAAATCGATTTTTTTGGTCATTTTTGGGGTACCGAGTCCCCTTAAGCTTAAGATATTTAATTAAATCATGGTGCAAGAACCAACCAATTACATATAAACGCCCTAAGGTCTATTCTAGATTTTATTTTCTCTAACATCGGGTACTTTTTTGCAATTTGAATTACATACAATTACAGCTCTTTGCCGATCAAAATGAAACGTGATTCGGTAAATTAAATGAAGATAAGAAGTGTAGTGAATTGAATTGAGGATATATATATATATATAAGGGTAATATAATTGAAAAAGAAAGAGAAGAGAGACCGATCATGTCGACAAATCGATAGATATTAGTAAATTGGAGTGAATGATTGCAATTAATCTTTGGTAGTAGATTTGTTGGAAGTAACTCCTAATTAGTATAATAAGAGTGAAATCTGCAATAATCGAAAAGTTTTTGAATCGGAATGAGTAATTTGGTAAGCTAAGACTTTATTATTTGAATATAAACTAGGATTATCTGATTTAAGAATGATTCGAGAGCGCACATCTTGCTTATACTTCGACAGATCATAAGCTGTGTGGTCTTTCTATTGCATGATATCAATTAGAGCTTTCAACGTATTCACTATTAAATTAGACTTAAATGAGGCTTTGGAGTTAAATTATGAAGAACTGTCATCGCAATCAAACCAATCGGTTAGTAATTTTGAAGGCGAATTTGGGTTAGGAATGTTGAATGGTCTCATCGGCCAAAAATGCTAAGGTGACGATTTTAAACCACTCTCGTAGAAGAACCAGATGAATATTTTTTGACTTAGGTGGAGCTGCCAACCAACTGGCTAAAAGTTCAAGATATTGTAAGTCACAAATAACTGATGATTTAAAAAATAAATTAGCTAAAATTAAGTTTACTGTATGTTAAAAAAATTGCTTAAAATAATGAAATGAATTTAACTTTAGTAACAATTCCACTTAGTCAGACTGACCATGACAACCAAATAGGTCAGATGTGAATGTTACGTTGAGTTGAGCCTCGTTGGCTATTCCTGGATCCTCCAAACACCCGCCTTGTAGAATAAAAGTAATTGCCTCGTGATTGATTCAAATGATGTTGTAAATTCTTTACATGGTAAGACGTAGCAGTTTTGGAGATCATGAACCAGAACAGTATTCTGATCATTTAATCTTAGTTCAATATTATGAGATCTATCGTCAATAGATTTATTTGTTACTGTAGTGCAAAATTAATAACGCCAGATATTAACGTCGCCCATTGATTAATTCAATATCCCTAGCCTGGCGTCTTTTCTGAAGAATTTGGCTTTTACCCTCATACTTTACAACCCTTATGTTCTGAGTCATCCTTGAGATTAGTAGATAAAACTTGTTACTAAAGGGAAAATTAGTATTGTTTCTCATTGCAGCATTATGTTCATTGAACGACTCTCCTTTTTTCTAATACGTTAGAGAGTATGACTCCCATTTGCATCCCAAGAATTTGTTTCCATAACTTTTCCTATCTTCGCTTTTTTAGCATGAATTTATAAGAAACAAACCAATCTTTGCTTGGTTTCCACGAACTATATAATGGGTCTCATCGACGTTGACAACTCGACGCGTCATCAATCATATTTGGATCAGGCAGCAAATAACTAACTAACCTCTGAATATCTTGGCTTCGAACCTTGATGCCGGTAAACGGGTCTGATGCTCAAAAAATCTCGCTGTTTTGAAAAACTGACCTAAGTCCTCTAGTTGGCGTGGTGTGGAAGTTAGGAAAGGTTGGTGACAGCTCAAGTATTGTTCTCGTCCCTTGACCGAAGCTCAATATTATGAGGTCCGTCGCCAATAACCCTCGTGTTGCTTCTAGTGTGACGTAAATTAAACTCACTCACTCACTCACTCACTCACTCACTCACAACTTCTGAATAAAAACTAGTCTTCCCATTTCTATTCTATGAAGAAGACTCATGTTTCATTCTTAATATTATGTTTGATTAATGTTAGTTACTTGAAATAGGTTTCCAAATTTTCTTCTAAATAATACTAAATAATTTCAGTAATGCTTTTGTGGTAAGATGCGCACAGTAATTCACAAAACTATTTTTATGTTATTACTATGGTTTATTGGATAAATCTTAAAATTAATATTAAAATTTTTAAAGAAATTATTTCGTTTGTTTAGAAAATCTTGTTGGAAAAAGAATTTATTTTTATTTCTTTCTAAAATACATTGAAATTTGTTTTAGTAAAGTACCAAATACATTTATGCCTATTATTATGTAAAGCGAGCATCCAGTTTCTCTGAAAATATTACAGATTTGATATCTCACATTTTTAATTTAGAATATTCGGTGAAATATTTCTATTTATTATTTTTGAAAATGACAATAGAATTCTATTTCACAATAAACTGCTAAATAGCTATGGCGATGTGCTTTATTAAAATAGGTTGTGTTAATAGTTTTCTCTGAAAAAATTATTATTCCAATTTACATTGAAAATATTTCATGTAACGTAATTATGTATATATTCCATGAGCAAGTGTACGTAAAAATATAATTATAAATACAAGAAAAAAATTAACACAGCTAATATTTAAGCTCTAATTTTTTGTAATTTATTAGAATTTAAATTTGATAATCATTTTAAATCAGAACTGACTATTTATTAAATACTTTTCAAAAGGAATTTATATATGCTTGCATTCTAAAGTATAATTTAAAATGAAAACTTATTTTATTTCATTACGAAAAAACAGCTGAATGTTATATCTGAAAGAAAATTATAATTGAAACTTTTTCAAGTTTGCAAATTACAAAACATTTTCTGCTAAAATATGTCTGGAATTTGTTCATCCATTGTTATTATGAGATACTTCGAGGGGTATGTCAAATTATCAAATAATATACTTTTATGAAAGGTATATAAGCCTATCCTTATACATTAAACAATATCTGAGTTTTAAAATGGCATATTTCTAGTAGAAAGTATTACACAGCAGATAATTAGCATTTAGTTTGAAATGTATTTCACTAACTTTGCAAATTTAATTTTTTTTAAAATAAATACTAATTAATTAAAATATTAATATTAATGTAAAAGTATTGAAGAAAGGGCCAACAATGGAACCTGTGCTTTTAATGTTTTAAATAGAATGGAAAGAACAATTAGAAATAGAAAATAATTACAATTTATTACAATAAGTAAATTGTTTACTCCGAAAAATGCCAAGATAGAAGCTAAATTTCAAAACAAAAAAGTTAGAATACCTCAAGTAAAATTCAGCAACCTTTTGATTATCTTGAAAATATCAAATTTTTTATATTATTCATCATTTCTTAAATTCTTGCTTAAATTAAATGTAATTTATCATTCAGTAGGTAAAAACAAATGTTTCTTATGTTGGTTTTAATTTTGCGGAATATGAGCTTTTACAAATACCAATTGAAGGGAATTTAAATTGCTATGAGTACCTGTTTGAAAACTAAGTTCATTACTGGTGAAAGCAGGTATGAAGGCGAGGCAGAAACTGTATGATTTATGCGTTTTAATTCTTACGGTTCTCGAAACAAGTATAAATTAACACGATGGAACGCTTAAAATCTACTAGAAAGATTTTAAAAAAAATATCATATTCTTAAGCTAAATAAATTTATCTGTGTAAGATATTCCAAATAATGTTCCTTACACGAATTATGTTACTTCATATATTTTTCTTTAAATAATTCCACACGAAATATGTGTATACTTCTGGGAAACCGAAGTACAAACATATCTGCTATAGGCATATTTACCTTTAGCTACCATTTGCAGCAGTCTTTATCATAAAAAGGATTTAATATCATTAACTGGGAAGGAGGCAGATGTAACATTCAATCTTTAACCACATCCAAACATAGTTAGGGAAGGTTTAACATTATCTTCATTTAATTTAACCTTTTTTCGGCTTCAGACCTGATTCCATGCCAGAAAATATGGTCATGTAGTATTGAGGTGGATTATTCGGAGGTTACGCTAAGCATTTAATCAGTAAATTGCATTTCGAGAGCTTTAAGTGAATAACACCTCAAATTTTGCTTAGATTTATTTAATTTAGTGTAATATCTATTCGTCTACCATTTATATAGTCATGTTTTTGGATAGAGAGGATGTTTTGTTACTTAATGAAAGTATTCGTATATAATTCAAGAGATAAAATAATAGCATAAAATATCTGAAATGGAGTTCAAATTAATTTACTGAAACATAAACTAGTTGAGCTACAATCAAAGATATATCAATGTGTATTCAATTAACTTTAGCTTCTCCTTTCGGTATTACAATGGATTAAAAAGTCCTAAATCGCTGATCAAATTAATTGCATTAAAAATTTAAATTTTTTAACACAATTAATTTTTTATATAAATCAGACATTCTATTTTTTTACAAAGAGAAATCCTTCTTTATATACAATCATACATAATATTATTACATCTCGTATAATTAGTATAAAAGAAATTTAGAGAAATTTAAAAGATGAACATTTTTCATTCAATGTTTTTTAATTTATATGTAAAATGAGGGTAATAAAATGACTTCAATTTATAAAAAAGTTGTGGTTACTAGTTGTCTTGATTTTAAAGCTTGGAAAATTCATTTCTCATTTTTACATCTTTTAAAACACTTACATTTGAGCGATTTAAAGTGTTGAAAGGCAATAAATGTAACGGAAGCTAACTTATCATAATTAACATCTAGGAAAAATAATGCGTCAAAATGTTTGTTGAGAAAAAACGTTACAAAGGACAATAATGGAAAACGGATTCGAATTTTATGAAATTAGGAATAAATAAGTCAACTAAATTTTAAATCTTTTTATAATTATTCTAAGTCATTCGACTGATATTATAACGCCGTAGGAGCCCGTTTTACCAATTTCTAAAAAATAATCAGAGAGATATTCGTCCTACACACGTGGTGGCTTATACTAAAAGCCAAACCTTTTAATCCTTTCAAATAGTGCAGCCGGTGTCTTAACACTATTAGAGGCAGTTTATATAGATTCGAAAGAAAAAAAAAACATTCATCAGAGAAATTTTTTCCACCACAATAGGAATAAATATATGGATTCCGAATTATTTTTATTAATGTGGTGTTGGCTTCTCAAAAACATCGTGATTAGGAAAATTTCGATTTTGATTTATTGATTATTAAAGTCGCCCTTAGAAGCAACGCGAGCATATCGTAAATTTGAACTTTGGTCAAGGGAGGGTGGACACCATAACCTAGTGGTCATGATGGCGGATTCACCTGAGGCGTTGTTTTTGTCGAGTCATATGTTCGAGCTCTGATACCAGTAAAAATTCATCTTGTTAGCGGAGTTGATATACTTTAAATCTGGTCGAGGTATTAAATCATTCCGTTGGAGGGGTTTTGAAGTTTGGATAGTGAGTTGCCAGATCGGGTATCATTTTCTTCACACGTCCGAGGTTCAATATTCTCTAATTTTGAAACGAAGAATTAATTATCTAATTGCCGATACCTTCTAGTTGCTTCTCATTGCGAATTTAATGTACAATTACATCTCAAATAAAGTTGTTGCTTTTATGAACATCTTGAAAACAATATACTGCATAAATAAATTTAAAAATTTGCAAAAAACTTATAATCACAAACTTTATATCTTAAACATAATAATATCTGAAGTTGAATTTAATAACAATAGATTTTTTTTTCAAACTGGAATTTGTTGTAACTTTTATACAAATATATTGTGTATTACCAAATTTTAAAAGGGTTTATTAAAAGAATTTTTTGCTAACGGTACAAGAAACAACTTTACTTCATAATATGCAAAAATTCGACATAATGGATAAAGTTGGTATTCAGAAAATTCTACGAGAATTTAAAAAAAATACATTTTGAAAAAAAAACGCAAGTACATATATTTTTTCAGTGGTGTATTTATAAACTTAAAGTTCAATTTCAAAGCGTTCTGTTTCTCATATGCTCATAAATATTACTTTAATTACATAAGAGAAGCACTCTTGTATTTTTACGATAAAATAAAAATAAAAATTCAAAACTTGAAGCATTTTAGTTTCTCGGTTAACTTTAACGAAATATTCTCTACAGAAGTATCCCCTTTTACCATTTTAATTTACTGTTGTAAGCAAACCCAAACAACATAATCAATCTCTGCTAATAGAATTTTAAGAAATTAATAAGCGTAATGAAGAAAATCGAACAGCCCAACTATTTCCGAGGATAAAAGAGCTTTTTCATCCTGAAACTCAATATTAACATGGAAATGCAGTCAGTAATAAACTTTGCTTCGCAGAAATCCTTTTTCTATGCAAATGGGAGTCAGCAGATATTAAATATTCTTTTAATAAAGGAAAAGAATTTCAACCTTTTTATGAATAGTGTGCTTTTGAAATAAGTTACTTTCAACAAAGAGGTATGATTTGTTGTAAATGGATAAGTTTAAGGCAGCATATTGTCGCTTCCAAAAATAATACTTCGGTAATTAAAAAACAGAGGAGATGAAATACGTCATTTTGATTCTATTTATTTTATGTTAATTATTTATTATTGAAAGTTTGCTGTTCTATTTATATGGAGTTTTGAAAAGAAGCTCCTGGTAAACTACAGTTGTGAATTTCAATTAGCGAAATAATTATTGTGTCTGAAAGGTACTAAAAATTCCTTTCGATAAAAATATCTTTTAAATAAAAAAATACATTAAAATGTTTAACTCTAAAAACAAATGCTCAAAAATCTGTTTATATTTCGGTGAAGAAATTGTACTTTTTGAAGAAAAAAACTAGAGTGGGCGCACACACACCATTTGTAATTTAAAATTTAATTTTCCAAATTCTACTTTCATTTATTGTTAAATAGCCCCTTTTTGTTAACATTAATTTTTACACGTAAAATCGTACTTTTTGGTTAATTTTACTATTATAGTCAAATTTTTTTATTTGTACTATTATTGTTTTTATAGTTAGAATAGTGTTCGTTTAAATATTTAAGGATAAAACTTAAATATTTAAACGAACACTATTCTAAGGATAAACTTATTTTTCTATGACTTATTCATTTTATTATTAGAAAAGCCTATTTTAGCACTCATACATTTTAATTAGAATTATTTACTTTTCAGTAGAATATTATAAAGAATGTATGGAGTTTCTCATTCATTCAAAATATACTTCAATGGCTACGGTTGCTAGCTCACGACTGGAGTCTTTCATCGAGTCGTGGTTCGAGTTCAGATGGAACTTAATATCCATAATGCAACAGAGCTCATCTGCTATAAATCTATCAAGCTCCTGAATCCTCTCGTTGCTGTGACGTGGAAATTTGGATAGGGAGGTAGCAAGTCCGCTTTTAGCCTCGTTACTTGATTGAGTTTCAAAATTACGAGATCCGTTGCGATGGCCACTGTGAAGTGCAACGTTAATAAACGCTAGTAATGATCAACATTAAATCTGTATTGTATAAACGGGTGTAGGGGATGAAATAAAAATATCAATTTAGGACTACCATACAATTAAAAATTTAATGTTGCATTTTTAAATTTTTTGGACTCAGAAAGGGTTTACAGATTAAATCATATCTTGAAATTTTACTTTCAGTATCATACAAACAATTTTGTCTAGCACACGGTTTGGATATTAAATAACAAAACTGATGTTGTGAAACGTTTTGTTTTGATGCCACATTTATTTAATCATTATCACCTTCAATATACGCCCCTCCTCTATCCCCACAATGTTCCATGCGATTCTTTCCTCGTTCGAAACAGCGCTGGAAGTCTTCTGTCAGCTCCATTGTGTCACGTGACACTTTACTTCCACAATTTTAACGGACTTAAATCTTGTTCCTTTTAATACACTTTAGGAAACAGATAGAAGTAGCATGGTGCACAATCTGGTGAATAAGGCGGATGATCTAATACAGGAATATTATACTCAGTTAGAAATATCTTGACAGATAATATGGAATGAGTCAGCACATTGTCTTGAAGAAAAAATTTGCCTTACGGATTCTTTGTCAATATCTACATTCTGAGCAATCTGACGAATACATAACCGACAATCAAATAGTAACTGATTACCGAATTTTCCATATTGTCACCCATTTTTGACGTAGAAGGGCGACACAGGTGTGAATTATCTTCAGGGTCTTCTAGGCCCTCTTGAAAACGCTTAAACCACTCAAAAAAAAAAAACGTGCAGGCAAGGTACATTCATTGCCATGTACTTCCTTTAATAAGTTTTAGGTTACAGTAATTCCTCAACAATTCGTTATTCGGTTGTGACACTCATCATTTTTGAGGCGAAATAAGAAAAAGTCGTTCACGTTTGACGCATGCATACATGAGTAGTAGAGTCAATCTCATTAATAAATAGACACATCTCGCAAGTGCAGAATGATGAATTGGCCATGGGTTTTTCGTATTATTTTTTAAACTTTCATAACATATTAAAGTTTGTCGAAGTGCTATGAGATGGAAAAAATAGGAGAGAAAACTTCAAGTATCAAATGGGTTTAAAGACACTATTATCGGTCAATAGACCTTGAAGTATGATATCTCCTAAATTTCCGTAAACTATGCCAAGAATAAGGATTTGGCAGATTAATGAATTAACAAATGTTAAGAATATTTCGATAATAAAAGCGTTCATACTAGAGGGTTAAAACAATAATTGCATTAGGGAATGGAAAAATCTATAATTCAGAATTGGAAATGGGAATGTGGTAACTCATTGCAGCATAGTCCAACATAGTTCAGTTAAAAAATCCATGAGTATGAGTATGACGCATTTCGCATCTCAAAAGTCCAAAGTCGTTATTTTCCATTGGTTTTCTTCTTTTTTGGAGCCAATTTACAGGCAGCAATTATAGCTCCAATAGTTGATTAGTTTCCTCATTATCTATTCTGAAAATCAAGTATAATCGATGGTGAAAACTCGAAGCTAAATGACGATGATTCGACGCGGCAGCAATCTATATAAACCTTAGAATCAGTGTCGCACTTGTTTTGATAGTGTTCGTTTGACACACTATGGTAATAACTGCTTGTCTAAGAGCACCCTCTGTGAACTAAATCATGTACACTCTGAAACATCCTCCTATATATTAAAGTTGAAGTGAGTTGAACAAACCAAGTTTCTACTTCTACTAAAAACCTTGACTCGACAGTTTGAAATGCAATATACAGCTTTCGAACACCTCCGGTGCAATATGATTTCAAATCAATCGAAGCATATATTTTCACACATGAACGCGCTATATTTTCTAAAATAGACTGATTTTTTAATACGATGTTCAAACTCAATCCGTAATAGTAAATATTAAACGAATCTAAAGACACCAAAAATTGGTAGGTATTCGAGCGCTAAGCTTCTTCAATTTAAGCAAGAATAGCTCATTCTCTATGCAGAACTAAACTACTTAATTAGTACATACTTTAGATATATTTGAAAGTAAATATCTTCAAATGATGTGGTGTGGAGAAGGAACGTTAAGCTGTAACTCACATATTTTATATAAGACATGAATATAGAGACAACAATATCTCTATGCCACACATTTTAATACATACTAAGACATTTACAAGTTTTAAAAACTGTTAAATGGTTAAGAAGGCAGGTAAAATGTACTATGTAAAAATAAAAATAAATTAATCATAAAATTTGTAGAAAACGAAGAGAAATTTTAAGATGAAAAACCCTAAGATATAAATATGCACATTTATTGATGCATAATCGTATTTACGAGAATGTGACAATGCGATATAAACTCAACATATTTCAGGACTAGTACTTCAAAATGTCCAAATATTTTGAAATTTGAAATTGTGACTAAAATATAGAATACATATAATTTTAAATGTATTCGAAAAATTTTCTTCCTTAAATTGCTTTATTTTCCAACTATGATAGGCTCAAAAACATTTTGAGCTTTTATTTTTCTATCAAATACATAAACTTAATAAATGAGTAGTACTTTTAAATGTTATAATGCTTATTTCTAGATTTTTGAAAGCAAACCAACTTTTGCAAAACTGTAACTCAAAGGCATTTCAATATTTCTTTCAATTTTGTTTTTCTTTGAAAGGGTCTGAACGAGAATTTTCTTTTTTAAATTAAAGTAAACTAGTAAAAATGTACACTAGTAAAAATGTTAATGAAATCTACCCTATTATTAAATTTAGAATATATTTTTTATATAATTTCAATGAATTGTAAATACTTGTCTCTCAAATTATTGAGGAAACAATGTTTTCTCCATTCCAATTTTTTACATTTTTTCCACTTTATTCGTTCAAAGTATGAATGGGTTGATATATTGTTAAATTAATGCAATTTAAATTTTGCTTAGAATATTTGCCTTTAAACTACTTTGATTTAAAACTTTATTTGAGGTATAATATGTAAGTATTTAATGAAAATACAGATGAATTAAAAATAATGTAATGTTCATTTGAATGCAAGCATTTGAAGTTAAATATGATTTAAAATATACCTTAAGTATGGCTACAGTATGACAAAGCTTCCGCAGACTTTAGTATACTTTCCCTTTATATTTATAGCAATTCATGGACAAAACAATAATTTCCAATACAAATATATTCTTTATTATTCGAAGAGTAATATTTTTTTTTTAAAAAAAAATATTTCCAATTTAACAAATATATCTCGTTCCCTCATTTCAAAAATATATTACTTTACTTTGAAAATTAATTTTGACAGTAGAAAGTGTTGTAACATTTTCAAAAAATAAGATGTTATATTTAATACTAATTGTCTTAGCCATTATAATTTTTAATTACTTAAATATGACATATTAAGCAATATATTTAGTTAACTGAAAAATGCAATAATTTCCTGTTCTACAATTACTTTGGTTTTAATTTCCTTATAATACTTTTTTTGTCAAAATTAAAACATTTAGTGATATCTACATACAAATGGTTCTACATTAAAAGTACGTATGATGAAGAGATTTGCCTTAAAAATTTAAAATGAATTTAAAACAGAAATGTTATTCCAGTCACATTTATTTTTGAAGTAGTAAATATCAGTTATTGATACTTTTAAATTCTGATTTTGCTTTATTTTAGTTTCTTATTAAATATTATACCTCTAATTTTATTTCTCAAGAATATATCAATTTGAACGCAAAAAGCAAAAGAGAAAATGATCTTTCATATATATGATATTAATTAAGGAATAAAAATTCGCGTAATATGATATTAAAAAATGTGTTCCAATGTTATCACTTGAAAAAATAATCCATTATCAAAATTTCTTCTTTCAAAAAAGTGGACATAAAGCCCAAAACATTAAATTTCAGCTTTATCTCAATATGATTCATTTTTAATACCAAAAGTTATAGGTTACAAAAACAGCTGGTAGTAATCTGAAAGTATAGATAATGGACTGAATTTCCATATTTCGGTAAAACATTTTGCAAATTGCCACTGAGTAAAGCGAAAATTAATTTCGAATCACTAGATAATTATACTTTTTGTTTTTACTTTGTAAGCGTCGATTTAGTTAAATTAACATATCATAAAATGAGTTGTCGAATGCATGCATTTGTAGACGAATATTCCACATATATTTTTATTTAAATGTTTAACACACTACTAACCAAATTGATGATTCTTCTGAATCTCGTGAAATGCAATTTGATTGAGTTTGTAGTAATTTGTGTCACATTTAAATCTGGTTTAACACGGGTAAAATTTACAAAGTAACTATTTCGAAGAAAATGCATTTAGAAAACAAGGATATATTTGTTCTCCAATTACATATATATATATGATTATATTTCTGTTCGAGAATATTCCTACGGAGCTCGCAGGTACCGATGGCGCCGTAGTAAAACGCTTGTCTACAGATCTAGTTCCCGGGCTCAAAACCAACAGCCGGCAACTTTGAAAGTTCATGTAAAAGTTTTGCTAAACTGTTCTCTGTTTGATATTATAATTCCTAAAACCTTCCAGGATATTTCAGCGTCACCTGGGCAAAATTCTGGAATATTCCTCTGTGATTGTTTATGTGCATATAATCTCAGGCAGAAAGCGTTCTTAGCCAAGTGTAACTGCTTGCAGTTTGTTAATAAACCACGTTATACGTATATCTATTGTGTTTTTAATTCTACCTGCTCCAACAATTCTACCTGTCTCAGCAATTCTACCTGTCTCGGAATCCAGACCATAAGCTGTAAATAAATTTATATGTTCTTTCCTATTTGAGGGGGGAGGGACTAAAAGGTGAATTATCTAATTTATTTCTGCATTAATTCAATCAGCCCTGCAAATCTTTAAATTAGCATTTAAATTTTATTAGGTTGGAAACCTTTTCTCCTTTGATCGAACTCTAAATAAGGCAAGTCAAGATCACGGGCCGTATAAGAACCATAACGAGTACATTACTAATCCAACATAAAAACATGGTCCAAAACTTTAATTTAAAAAAATGTAATTTAATTTTTTAATAGTCTTAACAAAAACATAGTTATTGGTGGAGAATCGAAACATTCGCCAACGAACTGTTATTGTGTTACAATGAATCGGAGGATTTTTTCTCGCGCCAATAGCATAGAGTATTTTAGTAGCAGATGATAAAATAATACTTTCTAAAAGTCAGTAGTCTTTTATTGCCTTGTATGGTTAACGTTAAATATTCTGCTTTCGAAGAAAAAGATAAAAAAGATCAAGTTTATTTACATTAAGTTTATTAGTTTGTGCAGTTATTTTATGTTTGGTAAGTTAATGTCCCCGAAGAAATATAAACTTTTATTAATTGTTTTTGATATTTTATGTTAATGATTGCTCATCCACAGGGGAGTAGCGAGAAATTTTTCATTGGAGGGGGAGGGGTCTCCTATTTCTACTTACACCACAAAATTAATTTCAAATCTCATTTTTTTTATTTTCAAGGTGAAAAGGATTTTATGCACAGTACAGAATCCCTAATGTAAAGTTTTTTTTTTTTTTTTTTTTTTCCGAAAAGGAGGTATAAAAGTATTTTTACTTAAATTAATACCAAGAAAGACTCATTATAATAGAAATTTCTTAATACATCTGTAAACTAACCACCAAGCGTCTTTTGTTCTTGCTAAGATGAATCAAAATATCTTTAACATCAAGAGAATTATTGTAGTGTTTATATAACATAGCCAGTTCATTTACTCGGTTTTCGTTCACTCCATTTCTCAAGTAAATCTAGTTATCGAAGAGAGAAAAGAGTTACTAGATTTCGGAAGCATTAGATATAGGAAGATTTGCAAATATTTTTTAGAAGTTTTTTCACTGTTCGAAATTGTTGTGTATAAGAGCTTCCGCAGGAGATTTCGACTATTCTTCAAAATTGGTGATTGGTCTGTGCTACAACTCAAACTCCACTAGTGTTACAAGATTAATACAACAGACATCTTCTGGTCATTTTGTACTAAATGTTGCTTCTTTCCATGTTGCATAGAGTGTATTTGAGAGCAGGTACCCTCTGGAAGCAGGAACAGGGAGCTTTCTAGAAGTTTTTTGTGTTTCAGCAGCGGTTCATTTAAAAAATAATCATGGAATGGCAAAAGAAAGCATTTTTCTGTATTGGTCGGCTTTACGTTGTATATCACTGACTCTATTTTTGCCTGTGCTTGGTTTGGCGATTTCTACATCCAGATCCCTACAAAGCTTTAGTGCTGCTGTAAACAAATCCCTGGATCTCTCTCAACGCCATTACTTCCCATTTCATAGAGGACATCCACAACGTGTTCAATCAATTGCATTGTGGAGGCGACATTTGTGTCTTCTTTCTACACAGATTTACTCAAAAAAGAGCTAAGTGAAAATACCCTGACCAGAATATGTTAGGCCTACAATAAACACGGATCCTCTAATAGCACATTCCAGATGTCTAGCTATAAAAGTCGCTGCTCTTTCTCCTTATTGAGGTTATATTATTCGATATTTCTACCACTAGTGTAAGAAAATCCCAAAACATAACGAATAAATCAGGCTTTCAACCCAATGAGTTGGATTCAATTGCTTCAGGTATTTTTTTTATTTAAATCAGTTAACTTTTTATTGATCATTTCTCTCAAAGCTTCTTATCTTATGCGTGTATTAAGAAAATTAAATACTACATTTATTATGTCTATACAAATCTGAATTAAATTCACAGAACAAATATCAGAGTTTGAGATTTAAACTGTGAGTACTAAAGTGTACACATAACGCAAGTGAATACCGTTCAGAAGTTTTATAGCAGCCATTCATATTTCTCATATACCCTTGTTCTCTTAAGTAATCTAAATTTACTTCTATATCTTGCAGACTATTTAGGATGAAAACAGTTATATTTTCTCCTATGAAGTCAATGGATGGGCAAAATCAAAGAATGTGATGCTTAGATTTGTAAGAATACCTGGTATATAAAGAACATTATTCTACTCCTGTAATATTTGTTGTTTCAACAGCTAAAATTGAGAACCACTAGGAGGTAATATTCGCCTCCACTTGGTCCCTTATATGGCTGTCACAACACTCCAAGATTTCTTTTAAATTTCCGAACAAGTATAGTTACAATTTTAAATTATATACTACAATTTTAAATTATATACTACAATTTTAAATTATAAACTACAATTTTAAATTATATACTACAAATTTAAATTATATACTACTAACTAGTATACTACAAATTTCTAAATGTTAAACGAGATGAATATTACCACCAGTAGCTGTGTATCACAGAAGAATTTTTAACATCACTGGCTTCAGATTCTCTGATTATGTTGATCCTTGTATATTAAGTGGTGGCCCCGACAAGTAAATTCTTGCCTTCCACACAAGAAAAATCACAGTCTGAATTATTGGATTTATTTTCTGATGGTGCCTTGAATTTCTTTGACAGAAGAGTTCAACCGAAAATATATTGGTTTCTTTTTTCTGGTAACATTCAATAAAAATTCTGCATGTAGCACATAATTTGTTTGATACAATGTGATCTCTTGTTCGTACAACAGCACCTTTATAGTTATAAAAAAATGTTTCACTAGTTTTTTTTTTTTTTTTTTTCAATTTCTCATTCCCAATACCAGCTCCATAAGGAACAAATAAAACGAAAACTTTACAAAATGCTCGAATTTGTTAGCGGCTGTAAATCAACCATTCGTACCGAAATATTAAATAACATTTTTCTTGAGGTGGAAATGTTTCATATGTATTTGGCACCCACTAGCGTTCAATTATTTTCTCTGGTTTCATTTCCAATAAATTATCAGTAACATATAACCTGCTGTCATTAGTCTCTGCGAAAGAAAGGTATTTTTCATCAAATATTCCATTCCCACGGTACTGACAAGGCAAGCTGATTTTGTGAAGTGGAAAAATGCTTTGATACTTCATTCCGGAATGCTTCCTCGCCTTGAACTTATAAAAAAAAAGACTGAAGGTAACTTATTATTTCCTTGTATTTCTTATCACTCATTGACTTCCTAAAATTCATATACGAATTTGTATCAAAATAATTCAGTGCAACTAATAAATCGAAATAAATGAACAAGCCATACGAGATTTTCTATCTCTACGGTTCAAAAGCAGGCTTTCCAGATTTAAATTTAATCTAACAGCTAGACAGATTAGTTTTTAAGGAAATACATTAAACCAAATGGAAAAAACGAACAAAACATTGTTGAAGAATATGGATATTTTTAATATATACAGGATGCGTGGGTAATATATGGAAATTTTCATGTGTTGCTCGAAATTTTTTGGATTTTTTTCTTGCTGTGAAAAAAGATTAAATACTGCTTGATAAGCATGAGAATATATTCCGTCAGAATGTTAAAAAAAAGTTATACAAAATCAAGTTATTCTATTTGCGAATCTAATTTTCATTTATAAATTTCACTAATTTATACTCTTGATTTAGTTCCTTATGAATATGGTTACTAACAAATTAATAACAAAAGCCTATTATAGGAATTTATGAGAATAGCCGGCTCGTTGAATTGGTAGATAGAGATGGATATTATAAAATTGAATTTACATTAATTTCATTTGTTTCATAAATGTACATTATATAATTAAATACGAGAAAGTATCGTAGAGTTTCATTTATTACTACGAAATAATCAAGATATTTGGATAATATTTATTCTGCATATTAACTTATTCTTACGTAGGTTATGTTGTAAATTACATTAATTTGTTTTGTATCAGAAAGACGATGAATGACTGATAGATTGATTGGTTTTATTAAGGTCACAGTTGTAGAAACACGAGGGCTACTGGTTATCGACCTGGTAATTTTGAATCTAAGGTCAAGTGAGGATGACGACACCTGAGCTGGTACCTCCCTCTGCTAACTTCCACACCGTTTCACGGTTGGATTTTGAGCCACAACGGATATAACGTGCATTACCCCGGACTACACAATCAAGGTATATTTAATGGCATCAAGGTTCCAACCCACGACTTGATGAAATCCGCTGGTCGTGGGTCCACGACCATAACCACTAGGCTACCGCAACCACAAGCCACAGAATGAAGTAACCCTTAATATGGAGAAGATGTGATTCAATCAGCTAAGATCTACAATATCGATCATTTAAAGTTTAAGAATTGCTGAGAGAAATTTATAATTCCAGAAGAAGACTATTTATGGATATGTTAGAAGCCTTAAGAATAATGAATAAATAAATAAAGTTCTATGCAAAGTTTTGCAAAGAACAGAGTTAGCCACCCAAGGTGCGCTTTTTTAATAATTATGATTAAATAACCCAATTAAATACAAGAATTAAAATAAAGGATTAAATATCGAGAAATGGACAATAGTTAACTTTTCCGATTTTAAATTTAAACGAAACGATAAATATATAAATTTATTTATTTTACCTAAACGTAATTAAAATTAAAGCACATGATAAATTTATACATTTATTTATCTATATCTATATCTATATCTATATATATATATAAGCGAAATACCACTGACTGACTCATCACGATATCTCTAATACTATACAACCGATTGACTTGAAATTTGGTACAGTTACTCATTTTGCGATGTAGACGCTCACTAAGAAAGGATTTTACGAAATTCTTATCCAAAATGTAATTTTCATCCATTAATCTTTTCTTATCCATCGGTTATGTCATTTTTGGCGACTTCATCGCTAAAAATGATATGACCGACGCCAAACGGAATATATTTTTTTATATGTATACTGCTACCAATTAAGCTACTGCTAATTTATGCAACCAATTAAATTTAATTGGTGAGATTTGCGCTTGCGAAATGGAAAATACCAAATATTTTAATATTGAAGCGCTGATGGAGGATGGATTTATCATCAAATATCTTCCACCGCCAAGTCGAAGCATTTTAATAGTCTTGCATTGTGAATTTTAAAAGGCTATACTATGGTAACCCCAGCTGACTTCCGCCCGCTTTGCTCAGCAAACGATATTTTTTTATTGTTGTGGAACCTAGTCGTAAGTTTTAAATTTATGAGAAAAGTATTTTATTATTAATAATGATTGATAAATTACATTTGTAAATCTAAACGCAATCTTACGTAGATATTGAAGATGGATTTTAGCAAATGAATAATAATGGTATTTCATTAGAGAAAAAAAATAAGTAGCTGTCAAAATATTTATTTTGATGTACGCATTAACTGTAACCTAATGTAAACATTATGCAAAAGTTTTGTTTCTGTATTTTGGCAATTTTTAGTTTTTGGTTTCTAGGAAATAAACGTTTTTGTTTTTTTTTTAAAAATGGCTGGATATTTTATCGTTTTCAGAATACAGAATTATTTTTAATGATATGATTTTTTAAGAGCTATTCTGTCTATTCAAGTGCAGTTTTAGTTATGCTGCTAGCGTAAGAGTTATCCCTTTTCAAAAAGGATAACTCAATATGGGTGACTTTTTGCTAAAATTTTTTTATTATACTTTATTTTTTTGTATGTATTTTTTGTTGAATTTTTAAATAATTTGATTTTAAAAAATTAATTTCCGTTATATTTCTTAACTTGAAAAGTATTTCATTATAGGTTAATACAAATTGATTTTTCATATTTACTTTTCAGTTATAGTTCTTAATAATGGATGTTGAATATATTTGGATAGATGGAATACCTATTCCTTTCAAAGTTTTTAAAATTCTTGGCGACGGAGCATGTTTATTTTCGTCTCTGTCTTTGCATGCGTTCGGTGACATATCGATGGCGTATAAAATGAGAAATATTATCGTTTCTCACATGTTTAACAACTGGTATCGGTTTAAATGCTACACTCAAATGCTATCTGGCACTCCTTATATTACTAACGATTTATATTTTACCGAAAGGTGTAAACCAAACACGTATGGATCTATTTGCTAAATTATGGCGGTGGCAGAGCTATTTCCCTATCAGTTCGAAGTGTATCAAGGCTCTGCCTTATAGCTTCTGTTGGTGAAACAATTCAGAGGAAAAAAAGATTACGTTTTACGGGAAACTATAATAGTGATCATTTTGATGTTTATATTGAAATAGTTGGATTAACAAATAGAAGTAAAGTTAATCTTGGTGATGATAATGTGAAACAAAATGAAGAAAATATGTCATCTTTAGCGTTTCAGCCTCAAGAAAATGTATCTATGCTACTTCTAAAGACTCAATCAATATCTAACATTAATTTATTAAGTTCAAGTGAATCGATTATTAATGATATAATATCTCTTCAATTAAATAAAGGTAAAAAAAAGAGGAAAAATATTCACAAATTCAATAAGATATGAACAAGTAAGACAAGCTGCTGAAAGTATACTCAAAGTCTTCTTTAAATACATAGAGAAGCTGCTTCAAAATATACTAAAAACCATCCTGAAGTACATAGAGCAGCAGTACGAAAATACTTTTCTAATAAACCCCTGTGATTCAGGCAGCTGTAATTATATGCAATGAAAAAAGATCAAAAGTTAAATTAGTGCCTTGGACTTCTAAAGCTTTGGTTTTAAATATATATATGTAACAGATATTGACTATTCAAATGATAAAATCGCCAATATCGGAAAACGTTTGCCCTGTTCGAGGGGTGCCATGCTTTAAAATTGATAGAAGATCCTCCAGGAATGTGCTGCAGCGGTGATCAAGTCCAGCTTCCTGCTATTAAATCCTACCCTGAACATTTGAACAGTCTTCTTAACCATAAGGATCAGCTTTCAGAACATTTTCTTTCTATAATTATTTTGAACCACGGTCGGGTGATGAGAACGACAACTGAGCTGGCACCTCCCCCCCTCCTAACATCCCCACCACACCAACGGGAGAACTTTGGACCCCAACAGATTTAACGTGCATCAGCCCCGGCTACACGGCGGGTCTTTGGCGGCCAAGGATTGAACCCGCGACTGAACGAAAACCGCCGGCCACTTATCCGAAACCTTGATCACTAGGCTACCTAAAGATTGGTACGCCAATAATGTTGTTGTGTAATTTAAATCCTCCTAAATTATGTAACAGCACCAGACTCAAAGTGAAATCTCTAAAAAGAAACGTTATAGAAGCGACTATTTTTACAGGAAAGTATGAGGGTGAAAATATAATTCCAAGAATACCATTAATTCCATCAGATTATCATTTTGAATTTAAGCGTTTGCAGTTTCCAGTTAGACTTTGCTTTGCGATGACTATCAATAAAGCACAAGGGCAGAGTTTAAAATTAGCTGGTGTAGATTTACAAAGTGTCTGTTTTTCACATGGTCAATTTTATATGGCATGTTCAAGAGTTAGTTCACGTGAAAATCTAATCAACCTTCAACCAGAAAAACGAACGAAGAATGTTGTCTACAGAGATGTTTTGGAAATGTAGGCATATTATTTCATATTTTTCTAATATTTAACTATTTCTAAAATAAGAATAAGATAAAATAATAATGAATGTAATAATTAAGATAAATAAATTGATATAATAAAAAATAAAAATGTAGTTGTCACCTCAGAAATTGCCATGCATTCAAAATAAAGACAATAGAAATGTAATACACAAAAAAATTGTTTCAACAGGTTTAAAAAATAAAAAAATATATATAAAAATGTATTTTTATTTTTATGTTGGCAATTTTTACATAGTTTTGGCCTACTGGGGACCCGCCATGTAGAATAATGGGAACGCATCGCACTACAGAATACCTCATCGGTGATGCGGAATTCTGTTCAACGACAGATTTACTGACTAAATTACCTTTTCATTGATAAACTATTAACACTTAAATACTTTTCTCATATGTTTAAAAGAAATGGATAACCATTATTACAGACAATCAATTTCTAAAATTTTTAAATTCAGACTATAATTGTAATTGAAAAATTGAAAAATTTCTTGATATTTTACGTATAGGTTCCAAAATATAATATAATATCGTCTGACCAGCGAAGCGGGCGGGTATCAGCTAGTTTTACCTAAATGTAATTAAAATTAAAGCACACGATAAATTGTTAAATTGAATATTGCATCAGCTACATGTAACTAAGGTTGAAGCAAGCGGAAAAAAAATTGAAATGTGATCTGGTACGTCAGAAATGATCCAACTAAAACAATTATCCCCTTGGTGGCTAAAAAATATGTCTTCTCTTTCAATTATTTTTAGTAATAACTGAACATGTATGATATTGCAAGTAACTGCAATCTACGACTTCCTGAAACTAAATTAATTGTTAAAATTTTCAATGTTATATGCTTGAAAATCCATTAATATACTGAATAAATTTTAAAATGATATAGCTCGATTATTTCTTTGGAATAATTAAAACTTTATGATTTATCCTCGTGTTCCGAAAACTTTTGCATAAAAAAAATACTAGTACATAATGAACATAAACGGAATGCAAGAAAAAATCACTTTAAGTATCTCTTAAGAGGAAAAAAAATACTTGCACTTCTTTAGAAATAATAATGATGCAACTGTTTCAAATATTAGAACTGAAATCTCCTGTTTTCTTGCCTGAAGTGGAAATGAAACTCTTAAGACCGGAAATTGCGCTCCGATTTCAAAAGGGAGCCCAAAGATGCTTGAGCATTTACTTCCCTATAAAACTCATTTATTCTCTAACACATAATGGAAATCTCATACTAAAGGCGTCGTTACATGGTACAAATATCCAACGCTGGAATCAAAAGAGATCGTAAGATACTTTAATCGAAATTTGAAGTTCTATGGAACAGAGGAAAGAAGTAGATTTTCTTCAGGAACTAGAGTAAATTTTTACAGAAATTGTCCTAATGGACAAGTTTCGAATATTTAGTGTACAGTTGCAACTCGCTATAAAATCTTTAATTTTGGGTTTACTTTGATCCATTAACGTTCTTTTTTTTAATTTATTACCTTGCTTTGTGGAGTAAAAGCTTAGAAATGTGTTAAGTAGGGAAAAAGAGTTAAAAAGATTTAGTTATAGATCGAATTTCAATTAAATCTGAACTGTTTTTGTGATATCAAAAACTCTTATAATAAAACAAATAGCCTTCAAAATTGTGTTTCGGCCATTTGTATTACTCTTACAATTATTGCTTAAATAGGTATATTTTGTAAATTTTTAAACAATATCTTTATTTCTTTACTCAAAATGTATTTCTTTACGTCATGTATTGAATTTACAAATATTAATATTTTGGTAGTTAAGACTGGAAGTAAAAATAGATCAGCTTATCAATAAAAAGCATTCAGTAACTGCAAACTACTATACAATTATTAGTTTCAAAAATATCAGAGAGGTTTAATTGTTTTGAATGAAATGGCAAAAATTGAAGATGTATTTCAAAACAAATAAAACAAATTTACATATGTAAATTTAAATATATATATATATATATATAAACTGCTGTTTGTAGAAAATGCAACACCATGAAGGAATCATCAGAATCAAATGAAATTCGCAGCAAATGTCAATTATAGGATATTATGCAAATTAATAAAGTTTCAGAGCCATCGCGCGTACGCGGCGCGCGCAGCGCCCTCTGAATTGATGCTGAAAGCGTATAAATAAAGTGCTGTAGCGGGACGTTGAAAAAAGTCTATGATTATTTGTTAGTGGCAAACGTTTAGTGAGACCTGAGTATGCCTCCACGACGGAAGAATAAGAAATTCAAGCAACTTACGGAGTTTGAACGAGGGAGGATAATCGGCCTTCGAGAAGGAGGATTTTCCTATCGCGCAATAGCAGCTTGTATGCAGCGGAACAGTTCCACAGTGATGCGAGTTTGGAAGCAGTGGACCGACGAGCACCGAACAACTCGAAAAACAGGCACTGGACGACAGAAGGTGACGTCAGAGCGCGATGATCGACACCTGCTCCGCATGGCGGTGAATGATCGCACAGCTTCCTCCAGGCAGCTGGCAGCACGTTGGTCTACTGCTACAGGTGTACAATTGTCGGCTTCGTCAATTCGTCGTCGTCTGCTGCGCCGTGGATTGCGTGCAATGGTGCCTTTATACAGGATTCCCCTCACGGCGAATCATCGACGGCTGCGTCGGCAGTGGGCTCTTGAGCACAGAGACAGGCGAGCTGATTGGCACCAAGTTGTCTTTTCAGATGAATCACGCTTCAATTTGTGGACCCATGATGGCCGTGTTCGTGTTAGACGTTATGCCGGTCAACGCTGCCTTCCTGAGTGTATTATTGAACGACATAGTGGTCGAACACCCGGAGTTATGGTCTGGGGTGCGATTTCGTATCATGGACGATCCAATTTGATACGAATTGAGGGTAATCTCAATAGCAACAGGTACGTCCGTGAAGTGCTACAGCCCGAAGTCGTTCCTTTCCTTCAAGGCATCCCTGGAGCTATCTTTCAGCAGGATAATGCACGCCCACATGTTGCGCGGACTGTTCGAGACTTCTGTTCAGCACAACGCATGCAACTTCTTCCTTGGCCTGCTTATTCACCGGATATGTCGCCTATTGAGCACGTGTGGGATATGGTTGGTCGGCGTCTCGCTCGTGATCCGCGTCCTGCAGTTTCCAAAGACGAACTTTGGTTGCGCATACAAGCGATATGGAATTCTCTTCCTCAAGCAGATATTCAACATCTGTTTGACTCCATGCCACGTCGTATAGCAGCACTTATTGCAGCGCATGGTGGCTGCACCAAATACTGATTTCGGACGCTTAATTTGTTTCTTTTGTTTTGAAAATTTCATCATTTATTTGTATCAGTACAAGTCGTTTCTGCATTAAATTTCATTTGATTCTGATGATTCTTTCATGGTGTTGCATTTTCTACAAACAGCAGTATATATATATATATAAATATATATATATGTTTTTATAAATATATATATATTTGGGTGTGTGTGTGTGTGTGTGTGTGTGTTTATTGAATAAAAATGAAAAATAGTAAATTAATTACATAGAATAATGAGAAAAGCGTTGTTTTAAAAATAAATCATAAATAATTAATACTAGTATTATTCACATTATTGTAAAAAAATATTAAAGAAACTTAGTACTAATGAACTATAAGATGTACACTAAATTTGGCTATTTTTTGATTTAAAAGCAGTTTCGTTTAGGCAAACATTTTTATACTAACCCTTATTTTATTAGAGTGTTGGTAACCTTTATAAAATAATTATGTTGTTATATTTTAAAAGTCTCAAAACTTGCCAAATTAGCCAACCAATATCTAATAATTTCTTTTAATCGAGAACTTTACATATTTCCTAAAACAATACAATTATTTAATATTTTTTGTGCATAGCTCCTTGCTTAATAATATTATAAGTTTTTTTTTTAATAAATTTTATTAAATGTGTTACAATAGTATTGGTAGAGTTTAAAATTTAAGTTTAGAATCTCAGAGATAATTTTTATTGTGATGTAATAATGAGGTGTATGGATATTTAAAATCTGTGTGAAACTTTATAATTTGTATGGAAAAATAAGTAACATAATTATTTATTAATGTCGTAATCAGAAGCAACATGATGATTTTTGGCGATGGACCTCGTAATTTTGAACTCCGGTCAATGGGTAAGAACGACACCTGAGATCTGGTACCTCTCTATCCATACTTCGACACCTCGTCAACGTAAGGACTTCCGGCTTCGATGAGATTTATCTTGAATCAGCCCACTACATGGTGTGTCTTCTATGTCATCACAGCTTCAACCCGCGGCGAAAATGAAAAATAATAATTGAACGAAAATTTATTATACAATATATGTGGACTTTTGTTCTCAAAATTATTTCTTAGCCTGTTTTGTGTGTCCTTCCGATTAATTAATCTCTTTCAATTAAACCTTTATCATTTTTTTAATCTTTATTTTAGTTAACCTTAAAAATTTATTTCAAATTAAGTGTTCAACGCAATGAATTTTTTTTTTTTCATTTTTTTAAAAAAACTATTTTGAATTTCCAAAGTGATTTATTTATGTATATTCTGTTCTAAAGATTTTTACGAGTACGAGAATTGAATAGGAGCCAAATAGTTAAAAATGTATTAAAATTAAAGTAATTTTTAAGAACGTTTGAAAATTGGATAATCGTGAAATATATAGTTGGCATTTCCATATAGAAATGCATTAAATAAATTCTCCATCTAAATAGATTCACGCTTAAGTACATTAGAATCAATGACGTAATTCTTAAGCGTATCTAAAAGCCATTACCCGTAATAGAAATCCAATCCATGCAAGCCCTCTTGTTTAATTAGAATCTTTTCATGGTCATCAAACATAGACAATCGTTTGCAGCCTAAATAGCAACGCTAATGTAACCTTAGGGCATATATCTATATCTTCTAATTGTTCTAAATTCACAAGGAACAGTTTTAATTAAATTTCTTTTGAAAAAATAAAATGTATACTTAAATTAAATTAAATAGGTGAAATATTTGGTATAAAAATGGCCCAACGAATATTTCCCCCGCAGAGAATCTCCAAAACAATTTATATTTTTCCTACAGAACCTTGAACAAGCTGTTGAAATCTCCTTTTTTTTAATCAGGTCATGAAAAATCATAGAATATCTTGGAAAATGCAGAAATACAATTTTATCCTTCAGACTTCTAAATATGTAATAACATGCAATCACTTTAGATTTCATCCAATGTGGTGATACAGAAGAAAAGACTCAAACGATTTATTATAAATTTTATATTATAATATAAACTCATATAAGAGAGTTTATAATTGTTTGTGATTTTCTAATTTATTAAAATCTATATTTTATTTAGGTTAGTCGGATGGTTTGAACTCACCTTTAACTGGAGCTACAAGAGGACTACTAGTGCACAAATTATTTGAAGCATAATGAAGCCAAGCCATATTTTACATGAAAGTATTCTTACTGTTTTAGCTGATGCAATTTTAGTTCCAACATCGCCATTAGATTTGAAAATTCCTGAACTCTAGGATCGTGACATGACCATACGGTTATCATTTCCTTTGACCAGTTCGAAATTGTGACAGTTTATTAAAGTCTCACGGAGAAGCAACACCAGGACTATTGGCTTCAAATCTCGTAATTGTCAACCTCGGACAAGTGGTGAGGACGACACCGGAGCAGGCACTTCCCCCTCCAAATTCCTACACAACGCCTTTAAGAGCATTTGGACCATGACCAGTTTGAACGTATACCAATAGCGCCAAAAGGGTGGGTCAATAGTGGCATCAGGGCTCGAACCCAAGATTCATGATGAACCCAAGACCACTAGGCTACCTCGTTCAGTATAATCTCATACATATTTCAACTATCAAACTTTAAAAGTTTATGTGTAATACGTACTTAAGCATCGGCTTCGAAAGTGAGTGACGTGGAATAAGCGATTTTATCTCTTACAAATTATTGCTCATTTTTATGGAGGCTAGGTTAGATAACGTGGAGAAAATGTATTTCAAAAAAAGCACTGTGTGTTGAAAAGGTTTAGAAGCTATTATACTACATCCTTAAATTCACTAAGTTATTCAGGCTTCTTGAAAGAATAGTAAAAATTTTACTTTAAGTTCAGCTCACACACTCGCAATTTTAACTCAATTAGATTATCCTGTTTGGTATTGTTAACTTTTTTATTCAGATAAAAACTGCTATATTAGTCATGCATCATTCTTCTTAATAAACATGAACAATTTATAAGTTGAATATGGTACATCTACGCACCTCTACTCTTTCAGACTAACTATAATAATGTCAACATATACATTTTCTGTTGCTACATTCTGATGTCCATCAAAGGTTTCTTGATCTTGTCTATATTGACACTAATAACTGAACAGAAAATTCTGCATTCTTTATTTTTTTCACGAACATTAGAAGTATCTATTGCATTTAAATCAATTTTTGTAGAAGATGATCAGCAAAAATATTCCTATTTATTTTATGGATGCTGGAATTAGGAGATGGAGGGGGGAATATAAACTTTTTTACTGTGGATTATAAATAGAAAGTGATCACTTCTGAAATTATCAGTATTTGTGGACCAAGTTAAATCAGACGCTAAATTAAAACTAGACAAAGACAAATCTATTGCAGTCAAAAATCACGACGTGTGAAGATAAGTTAGACTATTATTATTAAGTAGAATAAGATCGTTGTCAGGAATCGAATATTTTCTTTCCATCATAACATTGGAACTGCTCGAGCCCTATACCTCAAGGGACGCATTGAAATCTACTAAAACTAGAGTGTGATCATTTATTTTGCTAGTGACATTGGATAAGTGCTATCGTTGAATTTTACTGGTGAAATGTAGATGTTAATGATAGTAAGTGATGAATTATTTATCATGTTTTCGACAACTAATATTTCAAATTCTTCACTTATCTGAGAAAATATCTTAGTGGCACTAAAATCCTTACTTAAAGTAATCATTAGTCCTCCTCCTTTTAGTCATCTCTACCAATGCGAAAATTATTTTTATTAAGGATAGTTAACAAATCTATAGATTATAATCACTTTTCTTGAATTAATATGATACTGGCTTGTTGAAATAATGGTGCAAATATTAAATCATGACTCTTTTATTTACATCCCGTGCATTTTATTGAAATATTTGTATCGTTAACAAAGCGTTTTTAAAATCGAATAAGACACAGCATCATAACGGGAATTATAGCTACATATCTCAAAAATCCCTTTTTAAAACCTTCTTACTGTTTATTTATAATTCTTCAACCGACGGAAAACGGTGAAAGATGATAAAATAAACTTATGTCTCTTCTTTCTTTTTCAAAGTAGATTCTGGTGATCTTTTGAATCTTTCAGAAAGTATTTACTTTTAATTTACTATATGCTAAACTATCATGATCTTCTGACACTTCCGAAATGATGTTAGATGCAGCTGTTTAAGAATAATCTCAATAGATTTCATTAAGGTATTAAAACTAAAATTTGAGATTTTTTTATTGCAGGATACAGTTCACTATCGAAACGGCTTACACTATAAGTTCCAATTTCTTTTCAAAAATTGTGTTGTTGTCATCGATTATTTGCTCTAATTCTCATTCTTCTTTTGCAACTTGTAAATATGTTTGTGGGGACTTTGTAGATCTTAGCTAAATAAGAGGATTTTTCAATAGCCTCATTTCTTGGAATATTTTATTCTGATTTTAAGTTAGAAATTTCAATTTATTTTTGGTACTTTTACATTAAAAGGAATTCATTTCATGGGCGTCACCACAAGAAGCAACACTTTTCTTCTTCCCATTTTCTGTGCATTTCTCTTCATGGTGGTTAGAAGAACAGCATGTACACTGAGACACAAAAGTAAGTATGCATAGTAATAGAGTTGAAGAGTTTCGAAGAATAAGACATATATAATCATATTACATTCAAAATTTAATTGTAATTTAAAAAAAAAAAAAAACAGCTTACTTAACCCTTTCGCTACCTGAGGGAGAAAAAAGAAGTGCTTCTATGGGTCCGCGGCTTCTTACCGCGGAGTGTCACGCTGTGCCCAGACGATTTTAGGTATTAAGCCTAATTCGTGAAAACAATTCCTCAAAATTCGGCTATTTATTAAAATATTTTGGTATTTACACATTTTAATTAAAATGCATTAAACTTAATATATACAAAAGAAAAAAAGATTTAATCCAAAATGGAATGTTTTATACATAAAATTACATAAAAAATCATACTTTTAAGAAAATTCAATATATATTTACATATGTTACATAAATTTCATGATGTAATGATGTACCATTATATGGAATATATAGATATAAAAGATAACTCTTATTTTTTGTATGGTATATTTATAAAAAAAATTCAATGCATCCTACAACGTCACATGTCTTACACACATATTTTGACACTTCACGCAAGATTTTGAGCAAATGATGCATCTTAGTCCCCCCCCCTTTTTTTTTGCTTTAATGTCTATGTACAGATTTGGATTATTTTCGCTAACCTTACTGTCAGATTCATTTATTATTTCGCAAATCTCAGTATCAGATAAATACTTTCTTTTCGTCATGACTGTCGCATCAAATCAAAACCGACTGAATGAAATGAACAGCTGAGAGCATCTGCTACCAGAAGCTCTAACCCCCATAAAAGGCCATTAATTCTCCTTCGAACTTCTAAGAAGCAAGCAAGAAAGAAAAAAGTAAACCGAAAGCTAGTGCACCCTTTAAATCATGTCATTACATTTAAAGAGACGCGCCGCCACTCGTGCTTTTAACAATTATCCTCTTTCTGGTAGCCAGAAGTGAAATCCAAGCCCATATCACAAAGGTCAACTCCAAATAACCCATCTATATAGATTTCGCGGTATTGTAACGCCATATAGTAACATTAAAAAAAATCAAATAAAACGTTCTCATCGAGCGTATCTCTATTGATACGTTGGGCCGTAGAAAACACTCACGGAGCGTATCGTCTTTGATACGCTGGGCATAGGAGAGCCAACACGAGCGTATCGCCTGTGATACTTTTTATACTATTGCAGGACTTTTCCATATGATTTTAGAGATTTTCCGTTGAGACTTGCTCTCCTTGAGTAGTGTTATATTTAAATCTTTCAGATTTCCTAATAGTTCCTTTCCTCGTGAAGCCATTAATAAATTATATGATTATTTAGCGTCAAACTTATAAAATTGCAGAAAAACTTTCATAACTACTCGTAACATAACACATAATCATAAAGAAGGATATCAAGTATTTTAAATGACTTACAACCATTAAATTTTCAGATCGTGTACATACTTTTAAGATGTAAGTTCTTATTGGTAGATAAAAAATGAGTTTCAAAATTGCAATGTAATTTAAGGCGCCGTTCATTTTCCATTTTTTTAAATGTAATTCTCAATCAATAAGTTATATTCTCCAAAGATATATATATATATATATATATATATATATATCTTGTATTTAATTTAAAAATTTCGATTTTTGAATTGCGATATAAGGTGCATACCTAATTTTGTGACTAAATGTACATTTAATTGAACTGCGGCAAAAATTTGTTATTGTCCGAATTTCCAGCAATGGAGCACTGTCTGGGTTTTACATAGAATAACTAGGTTTTAAGCAGTTCAAAGGCAATTGGAATTTTTTCTGGAATTGCAGAGCCTATTTGCATCATTTTGATGGTTTTCGTAAGTATAATGCTAATTGCTCTTTTTTTTTTTCTTAACAAAACGTGGCATTTCTAAGTTTGATATGTAGTTATTTTTTATTTCAATTTTTAAAATCTTCCAAATTATATTCGGGGTCAATTCCTTTAATTATCAAACTGGTAGTATAACACCAAACCATGATAAACTTGAAATAATAATCTCATCATTCATTTCCTTGATATTTAACACCTCCTAGACAGAATGAGGATTTTTAGTTTATATATATATATATATATATATATATATATATATATATATATATATATATCTTGATTTTTCATTTTTCTCACTGATTGAATATATTTGTGGATTGAAATTTATTATTTACATGGATTTGCCCTCTGGATGTGGTTGCTAGATTTCAAGAAGATCGTTACATTTAGAATTGTATTTAAAGTTTGTGTTCTTTATATGCGGATATAAAAAATCTATGTCTGTTATTCTTTTTCGAAGCTGGTATGAAATTTTATCCTCTGATCAAGTGTTCATATGGTTGGAATCCGAGGGGGGGGAACCCATTATTTTTTTTCTACTTTCTTCATCATTTGTCTTCTACGATCACTTCCTTATTTTCCCGTTCATCCTCAGTATGGTGGAGTTTAAAGGAAAAATCTACAATTTTCAACAGTTTTTTGAAACATTTCACACTTACACAAACAGCTATTATAAAATAACAGACGATTTTTTCAAATAAAAATATCAGTAATAATTATTAAGGGTAATCTATTATACACTAAGTTTCCAAATTTCTTATGCTTCGACATAAATTACTTATGTATATAGTGAACCTAATATATTTTTTCTCCATATGATGCCTAAATTTAAGAATTCCTTTTTCATTTGAAAAAAAGGAGAAAAAAAATTAAATTTCCAAAATTACGAAGTTCTATCATTTTTTCGAAGAAAATATACAGTAATATAATCAAAAAATATATATTGTGTGTATTGTTTTCTATATAATGAGTAAACTATTTTGCAAATTTCTGGAGTATTATTTTTAAAAATGGTACGTAAATGCAAATATATCTGAAAAATCATACTCAAAAAGGAAGAAACTAATTTGGCCAAAAAATAATTTTTATAATTCAATCAAATGAGAGAAATGTCATTAATAGACACGCAAAAAAATTTCTAAGCTATATGAAAAATTTTTAAAACATATATGTTACAAAAATAAATAGTCTTACATTTAGCATTTTAATTTCCCTCTGATGTCCTGGTACCCTAGATGTACAACATCCCAACTACACGGTGGTATATTTATTCGTGCATATTTATGTGTTATGTAACCTACATTACACAAATTAAAATACATATAACACAAAAATGCAGTAAAATTTGTTTATTTTGGGTCACGTGTTCAAAGCACCCATGTGATTCTAGATCGAAGGGAATTAAAACATATAGCAATTAAATCTGATTTGTTAATACAGTGACAAAACAGTAGTTAATTTTTAAATTGTCTCTTTTATTTCACTGTTAAGGGTTCTGTCTACAGGATATTATGTAATCGTGTAATAAAGTTAATCCAATGGAATTTCTAATTTTCTTCTCAATTCTAGACTATTTTATCTATTTAACATATATGCAATAAAATTCAGGAGGTTTCTGAGGAATTAAGTTTTCTCCCTGATTTTCAAAAATAATTTGAAAGCACCAAAAAAAGATCAAATGAATTACGAGAATATTAAAATAGACGTAAAATATTTTGAAAAATGGGGGAAAAATGTAATTTCACAGAAACCATTATTATTTTTTATTCTTTCGGAAGCCTTTTATTGCATTCAAATAGGCAGAAATATATATACATTTGAGGATAAAAGTTAAGACTTCGTAGGACTAACATTACTTTCATGAAATCAAAATGGCTAATAGATGGAAGCCCTTAAAGTTTAAAAGTGTAAATTAAATCTCTCATCTCAGTGAAAAAAATGAAATGGAATTTATTTCATTTACTCGATGGTACTAGAAAGAAATTTATTTTCTCAAATTGCATTGAGTCTTAAGGTTAGACGGAGAAAAGGAATCTTAGAAATTTTAGAAAGAAAGCTAAAGATACCATTAAAGGAATTTATGTTTACCAAAAGAAAGTTCGAGAACTTTTAGCTCAAGGAATATAAAAAAAAAATATCCTGTTTTCTCTATGGGTTCCACGATAAATTTTCGGATGGTTTCATGGTCAATGCCTTTGGGACAAAAAGTTTATTTTATTTGCTGTTCCATTGTTCGATTTTATGTTCAATAGACGTTGATGGTTAGAAGAATTTCATGGAATAGAGGTATCAATAGAACAAAGAATCGTAAGAAAACTATTTACACGGGTATTAAAACCGCTGAAACGTACCGTCATTACGTAATATTATTTACCAGTTAAACGATTTTTTGCTTTCTAATCTTTTATCGTCAAAATATAATTTACTAGTATTTTGTAAAAAAAAAAATGTTTTATTATTACTATTCTGTAAAATCTGTGTTGACAACCACCACGAAAAAAAGGTTTGACATTTTTCTCGAAAATCCCACTGTTTTACTATTTATATTCTAGGGTAGGTCATTAATTTTCGGGCACAGGATTTTACGTGCAGTTTTATTTACATAATATGCTCTACATGATTACCATTGTTTCAAAACCACATTTAATACGTGTTTTTCACATGGTTTCTCCAGTGGAATACATATTTTAATCAAGTGACGGCACCTGAACTGGTATTCCCTCTCCTAATTTCTACACCACGCCATGGAGGAGTTAGCTTATGATAAATATACATTAGCAGAATTGAAATTGTGCTAGTTGTAATGTTATTGGTGATACGTTTCATGACATGATTTATATCTCGTATCTTTACCTTATACATCATGGACTTGTGACGGCTGCCCATTCCGAGTTACCTCTTGTGTCATAGCTAAACTCAATGTTTAAACACTAAGAATCAATAAGTCGATCAAAGAGACGCTAGAACAATAATTACGCAATTTATTAACTGCTTGTTAATATAACAGCAATTATAAATGCTCTCCCAGACAAGGGCCTTACTGTCTTAACTCAATCTACCAGTAATAATCTAACTGACTCTTACCACTAAGCCTTCCTCTACTGCAACTCCGACTCTGGAACAATTGCTAAACACTGGAATAACTCAATCACAACTTCTCGAATCATTCAACCTCTACTCCAACCTCCTACTTCAACCTCTCTTTCTCGACTCTCAGACTGAGTTTATATATTTCCTAACTCTCCTGCTTCACTTCATTTCTACTAGTTTTACATAATTACATTTATTTTTGGTTGGGCAAAGGTTGTTTAGCAAAATCAATCAATCTTAATTTAAAGTCTCCAAGGTTAGTGAAGAGAAACCGCGAATAGCCAACGTCACAGTCTTAAAAATCCCCCAAGGATAGAAATAAATTGAGAGGGAATATCTGAATGCCATAGAATAAGACCACGCCAACCCGTCCGAGCATCGGAAACTGCTGATACAAATATCGACGCAATTTACGACGATAAGGACGGGAAGCTCCATCTTGCTGCAAATAAAACGGGTAGTTGCTTCCTTCGTTTACCGATGAATCGGATAATATCTTCTTGCAAAATTTTCATATACCATTCGGCATTAAGAATTTGTTGGCAAAAATTGGTGCGATGATTTTGTCTCCTCATTTCCCTGCCTATACCATCTATTCATCATCATATTGCAACTTCATCTGACTCATCCATCTACGGTTAGCATTATTAAAATATTGCAAGTTTTGCTGATTAACTTCTCCATTGACCTAAAAATTTGCTTTTTCAGTAAACAAAACCTTAGTTGAAAAATTTGCATTCTTATTCGCTTTAATTAATGTCTATTCATTCCATCCATCCATCTATAAGGTTCATCTTCACTAAAATGTTCTTGCGGTAGTAGCATTGTGATCATGGTCACGGACTAGCTTTCGTCGAGGCGTTTTATCGAGTCTCAAAGTCCTAACCGATGGCGCGGTGTGGAAATTAAGAGAAATAGATGGCAGATCATATGTCGTCCTCGTTACTTGACCTATATTTAAAATTTTGATGACCATCGCCAATAGCCCTCGTGTTGCTTCTCAGAGCGATCTCAATAAGCAATCACACAAATGCTGTGCCATATGAAATTTGTATGGATGCTATTTATTTGATTTTGAACTGTGCCTGTTACTTGATCTGCGACATGACTTTCTTGAAACAGCCATCGAATGCAATTTATGGGACTTCATGTCAGCACTGGGACATCATTGGTGCAACATTTACAGTTTTCTGAAATTTGTTAGTAAATTTTACCACAATGTCGTGTGTAATTATCATTATGTGTCTTTTTGTTTAATTCCATAGCAAACATGCGACAGTTTTCCGCCTCAGTCAACAGAATAATATTTCAAACCATTGCTCCTTCTTCAAACGCACTTTCTACGGTATTTGAAACATAAACAAAGTATATAGTATGCATTTTTATATGTATTATGTAACATGGAATAATGTACCTGTTTTGTAGGTTGCTTCACATTGCACTATGCGTTAAAAGCGCTCCTCCCCTCTCAACTCTGTTCCATCCGTAATGAAATGAATTCGTTCTTCGAATAGTTCGATTCTAGGCCTTTCTCGTCGTGGTCATCTGCATGTTATTAATCAAAATAATTTTTCTGTGATTTTTTAAAAATGGAATGATTGTTTTAATAATATCGTATGTAGAAGCAAAAGAGGGTTATTGGCGAAATGCCGAAAAGGGGCAAGCTCACCCAGAAATGCTTAGAGGTACGAACTGGCGTCCTGAAAAAAGTCCCCCCTATTTGTAATCAGTATTTAATGGTTCATGAAAAATCTTTTTTAAGAAATAATGAAGGCTGTAACAGAAATTTTTCATACACTTAAAATAAGATATTATAGTGAAATTTAATAGCCCAAGAGCCAGATATGGCTATATGCTGCGCCGAACATGGTGTAACTGCAATCTAGAAATTTGAAAAAATGGTAAAACTGATATTTTGTTGACAAAAAGAAAGTCTTAATTAAGAGAAGATTTGCTGGGCTATTCTAGTGGTGAGGCACTCTGTTTACCAAAGACAGCAAACCCCTCGGGAAAGGAAAATTATCACTAGGGGGGGCTCGGGAAAGTGATACCAGTACTTAACTCAAGAAAGTTATTGGTGTATTTCAATTTTTTTTTTTTTTTTTTTTTTTTTGTATATTTCTTAAAAATTGTCAATCTTTTTTACATAAAAATTTATTTTGTACTCTTTCCATCAATTGAGAAGGAATTTTCTCCATAGCACTTTCGGTGGTCGCTGTGGCTCGAAATTACGAGGTCCATAGCCAGCAATTAATTCTCTTGTTGTTTCAAAATGTAATGTTCGAAAGCAATGAATTCTTAAGTGATTTTTTATGTTTTGAATCAGAAACGCTAGAAAAATAGAATAATTAATTTACTGATTGAAAACAAAGCTTGTACATTACATTGCATATTATTTTGTACAATTTTAATTTAAATGTGATTCTCATTCCGCACTATCAAGTGATCAGGAAAATAAAATATTGTTTTATTGTATAATCTTGTTCGTGATATCAGAGGTTTTTTTTTAAAAAAAATATTTGTAATTTGTGCATGATAAGAATTATTATTAGGTAAATTCGTGCAAAACAAAATAAAACATTTAGTTTAACACTAATTTTTCTAAAGTATATATTATCAAGGTTGAATTTCGTCACAAAAAACTTGTGTACTATACATTTCTCGTGAATTTTGGACGGTTACATGAAATAAATATTTACGAGGAACATGAATTTTGTCTTTAAGAAATCTGTCTAAGAGATTTAGTGATTGAGAAAGATTTTTTTAAAAACCATCTACTGATTAAAGATAATAACCTACAACAAATAGAATTTTCAAACATATTACTTATTCATTAAACAACTTTGGATCGTTATTTTTTATTAACTGGTAATTCAAATAATGTAATTGTCCTTTTTATCAAAATTGTTCATTTTTTATTACAGAAGTAATAATTTTCGAAACAGGAGCTTTTTCCAAATTTTAGTTATTTCAAAAAATACTATTAGCTCTTTTAAGCTAGTTCAACGGGCATGCATTATTACATCACGAAGTATGTAATTAAAATAATAACATCACTGTTTAAAAATATATTTATATTGATTTCCCATTGATTAACATAAACGCTTGATTTCACGAAAGATAATGTGTAAGCTAATCTTCAAATTTATAAAATACCATTAAATGCTATACTATATTCACATAAGCTATTTTCTGATTCCTACGTATACGTATTTCAATATGTATGAAAACTGAAAGTTTGAAATACAGACATATTAATATTACATTAACATAGTCCCTATCATTGTGTAAGGCTGAGACGTTATTATTCTCATACCATATGCCTGTCTTCAAAACAAAGCGGACAGATAATGGCCATATTAGCTCTGTGTGTATAGTTGTACACACTGTTTACATACTCGTAAATTCAATTAAGTGTATACAATGGAGCGAGTAATATGACGTGCAGTCCTTTTCCAAGTGGACACAATTTCGTGTGTGTTGTATAAAGTATATTTAAATATCCATTATTTATTAAAAGGTTTTGATAGTTTGTTTAGACAATTGACACCCCTTCCACATGGCTTAGCTTATTTTGTGTGAAGCCTGAATAATAGCCATTTTTTTATATTATAAACAATAGAAGTCATATTTTAACATTGATATATATGTATATTTATAAGACTTCTTACACAAAAAAGATCACATTTTCAAACATAAGTAACTGTATATGAATAATATATACGTCGGAGTTTGCTGTCTTTGATAAACACGGGTAAAGGACCTCTTGGATACCTTAGCGATCTTTTTCTTCGACACTCCTGCTTGTCAACATTTTTTCCCTTTTTCTTCAAACTTTCGCGCAGCATAGCCAAATGTGGCTCTTTCGCCATGAAACCCAACTTTCACTTACTCACTAATGAGCAATTAACAATTGATAACTGTATTTATATTTGTAAGTTATGTACTTATTTTTAGTACATCTTGAATGAACTCTACTGTATTTATACCTTACAAAATCTGCAGAGTGCTTATAAACACAAAGTTCTGTACACTGAATGTTGTTATAATGTCGAAATCTGAATTTAATACGATTTTAAAACTTTTAAATGCCACCGTCTAGGCCTATTATATTGGTCTTGGTTAAGCATTTTTGACATAAGGGTCTGTCAAATGTACTCCAAAATCCTGCTCAATCCTCAGCCAGGATAATTTTGATCGTGTTGAGGCAAATATTGTGAAGAGCTCGGAAATTAACTCGATGTAGTTCTCCGAATTTGGAAACAGTCCTTACGTTCCTCCGATTTCGAAGTGCCAGAATATTTTTTTCTCCAAAGGAATTACCAGATCTTTTTAGTTGAGCAATTGTTTTAAGAATCAGTCAGAACTCGAGGGCTTCAATTAGAGATACTGCAAGATGTTATGAAAGACATGATGAAAAAAATCCGCATTTTCGAACTAAACAACAATGTTTGTCAGAGATGCTGTGTAATGTTCAATATCATAAACGCAAATAAATATTTTATGTTATGAAAGGTTATGAAATATATTCATTTAAAACTGTAGAATGAATTTTCACCCACTTTGTAGCATCCATTTTATTTATTATAGTACTTTCTAATATTAAATGTTTTTTGGAAGAAATAACTTTTTACATATTTATCACTAAGTAAAATATTTTATGTTCCTTAGTAATAATTTTTGATTTTCAATGGCAAATACAAATATAAATATAAGAACTAGAACAAAGCAAACACAAATATAAAAACTAGAACAATTGAAAGTAGGGATCGAATTCATTGGCTCGAAAGTTTTCTACCACGCCAGGAAAGCGTCAATTCTGAAGTCGTGGAGTATTGCATATCAACAAAGGTGTTCTCTATTCATTGGATTTGCCGAATTAGAGAGAGAAGTCAGGGTTCATAAAAATGTCATTATGATGGAGTTGCTCGGCTAGGCAGTCAAGAGACTGAAATGAGCGACAGCTATCCATGGGCTGTTTCGAATATTGGCAAGAGATCTTCCGCACACCAACAGTTTAACATTTTTTTTATAAAATAGAAAAAAATATTAATAACTATTTTATGTAGTGTTATTTAAGCATCATAATTTCTAAATGTTGTTAAAATTGAACCATTACTATTATATGTAACTCAGTCATTTATTTTAATTTAATCTAGAGTATACTAAACTTTTCAGCATTGACGTGATTGGAACAGTTGAAAAAAATATTCAGGAAATAATTCAACATAGAGTTATCCGATTTCCGGTCCTTTTTGCCCTATTTTTAATTAAATCACGCTATATAGTAATCATATAAATGTTTACACTAAGTTTAAATAATAAGTTCTGCTTTAAAACAAGTATTTGAAAATTACTTTGAATACTTAAGATTAAAACGAGTATATTTGAGAATATGAATTGATAGAATTCTCTACAATTATTCGTTTATAGCTTCCTACGGAATTTGTTTGTGAAAGTTTATTGAGTGATGCTTATTTTCATTTTACATTTCTTAAATCATCATACTGAAATAAATGAAAATATATTTAATAAAGGTAAAAAATATTTTTGAAATATTTTAAAATATTTAAAAGCCAAAGTAGTTTCACACTGTATTTTTCTAATAAACAAAGCTTGGAGTTTTTATGTCCTTTGCTAAATTATTTTCTGAAGCTAAAATTTATTTATTTTTTTGAAGAATTTAAATATCTTTTTTATATATGTATTTTGGCATTAACTTCATTTTTGATTATGAAAAAAAAACAGGGTAACATTAGTTTCTCTTTTAAAACAATTAAATTTTATTAAGTAAATCAATTTATGAAGTTATGAATATAATGAATGATGCGCATTAAAACCGCTCTTATTATAAAGAAAGGACATTAATTAATTGTTGAAAATGATTTACCTTCATATAGAATTTATGATAATCCTAAATATTTAATCAAATGTGATTGCAGAAACAAACAAAATTTGAATCTTTATCTTCCATATTTCAACTTTACAACTAAACAAGTTAATTCTCTCTCTCTCAGTATATATAATACAATTTTTTATTGCCAGAACTATTTTAAAAATTGTGTCAAAGTGATAATATTTGTTATTAACCCTTTCTGAGGCCTTAGGAAGTATATTTATCATCAATTAAAATGCGAGTATAAGATACATTGTGTTTAGAGAACAAGATACATTTGCACAACTTTCAGTATTCCTATACGTGTTGATCTTAATTTTCCGAAATTTCATGCAATTTAATTTGTACAAATTCTTAATTTCATTATCATCTATGAGAAGAAAGTGTATATTATTAACAACTCCCTTCGCATCTTGATCATCATAATCTTGACTGAATATTTTCAGGTACTTCTATTTTGTTTCAATAAATGGAACGAAGAATTATAGGTATATGGAGGAAATATAATATTCCGTTAATTTTTTTTTTTTCAAAACTCAAATTTAATTATTTGCATAATAGTTTAAAAATTACTTTATATACGATTATATCCTTCCAGACATCATTATCATAAATATTTTCAAGCAGCAAAGAATAAAAGAATAATTTCCGAAAAGTTTTTAGAATGTTA
>BMAW01040152.1:0-12061 GCA_019974015.1 Nephila pilipes
AAATACTAATTACCCTTAAAAATCTGCATCCTGATGAAAAATGCTTGAGTTTTCAACGTTTATTTAAAAAAAAAACCTGAAATTTTACTATTTTACCGCCAAATTAAAATTTCACCGTAATAAATTTGCATTAAGTAATCGTTAGTTACAAATTACTTGAAGCAGCTTAGGAAAATAATGGTATTCTGGAAATAAGCTCTTTCACTGGGAAGAACTTTTTTTTTCTAGTTTTGCTCTGAAGATTCTCATTTTCTGAAAAATTGCTTTTTATTAATGCCTTTTAGAGCAGCACGGTAGAATTTCAGAGATGGAGTCGCAAAAGTCCGGGGGTGATGGTCTCTTATTTTAAAGTATTTATTTTTATAGTCAACGTAGAGTAGACGGAATACCGTTCTTATGTCCCATTGGTGTGAAAGAAATATTTCAAGACCTAGAAAATGGACTTCGTGACAAAAGTCCATGATAGAATAATGAACTTTTAGTGATTCTGTGGCGTCTGTCAGTCATTATTCGAATCTCGTGCTATATCTCAATCTAATACATAAATAAAAAAGCACTAAATTCGTATTAAAGACACATAAGACTAAAATAGCTTCTTTATTGAGTATTACTGCAGTTTATGTATAGAATTTCAACCTAACTCACTGTCTTAATTACGATTTAAATAAGAAATCTAGCTTACCACGGTCCACTCGTTGCTAATTTCACAATTTTCATCTACAGTAACAATATAGATTAACGCTGCTAGTCGAACTCTCTTTAGTCCTCAAAACTAATATATGAATTTCAATCTCAGAAAATTGTTTCTGAGATTGAAATTCTTATATTAGTCCTTATCCTCTGTTTTCCTTCATTTTCTATTAATTGCACATCATTTATACATCATATTTAAATCACTTTACTTCATTTCTATGTTCATATAATTTACATAATCGCGTTTCATTTTGGTTCGGGAGAAATTGTAATTTTATGCAAAACTACTATAAAAGTCCACAAGGTCAGTGAAGAGAAATCACGAATAGCCGAAAGTCATAATTTTTAATCATAACTAAATTATTCTTAGTTAAATTAATTTTTTTGTTGATGTAACACTTTGTTACAAGGAAACAAGCACGAGACTATTCAAGTTCTCCTCTTCCTGTTGAAGTTTTTTTTTAAAAGGCAAATGATATTTCTATAAAAAAACCTTGAACGATTGTAGTCCAATTTGCTTGAAGGTAATATAGTGCTTTTAAAATATCTTTTAATCGTCAAATTTATTCTAATTACTTAAAAAGATATATGGGACTATGTTGCAAAAATGTTCTTAAAATGTAGACTTTTCTATTACTAATACAGGTGATTAAACTATACGGTACAATTTTCAGTATTTGGAAGCTATTATAATTACCCATAAATATAGTCACCTACAAGCTCTCTGTGATTTCACAACTTTTATCGACTGTTACTGAAACAAAGCGGTGTTATTAAGGAATTCTGTAATTCTATTAGTAAAATAAACTCTAATATTGTTATTAATGTTTTATGTACATTTGCCAATGTTTCTCTAACCTAATGTATACAAAATTCAAATATAATTTTACTATTTTATTATTCGTTATATTTCAGTAGTAACTCAACGATAATGACATTTCATAAGAAATTTCAAAAAAATTAAAAAATATATATATCGTTTAAGTAGCTAACGAATTCTTTATTGAAATAACAATTAATATTTTACTGAATAGATATCTTAATTATTTAAAAATACTTATAAAGATCAATAAAATCGTCATGAAACCAAATAAAAGTATTCCGTTATGAAAAGTAAGACTGAAAGATAAATCTTTGCCGAATTTTAAAAATAAATAAAAGTCCCTTCTAATTATAAACTGAAACTATTAAAAAATGCTCCCTGGAGAAACGAAAAGAAGTTTTGAAACTTTAATGGACTTTATAAACGAAGAAGAATTCGTCGGAAAAGATTTCGCTCACATTGCGCTCCTATCCGTTTATTTTTATTCGTCGCTTCGAGAGAATAAAGCTTATTTTCTAATGTTTTCTGGAGCCTAACATTTTATTGAGATAAACGCAACGTTTATTTTTCGCTTCCATTTCCGATGTTTTATTTTAGTGCTCGACTCCTTTTTTAAAAAATGTTTTCCCTAACTCCCGATTATATTACTTTTTAAAATCTTATTTATTTTTTTATTTCTCCTTATTTTTATGGAGTGGCAAATGATTGAGATTTTATTTCTATTGCTTCCTATCGTTGGAACTTTTTGAAGAATTATTGGTAGATTATTAGAAATATATTGTAGAAATATAATTGGGAAATTGTTTTACTTAAGACAAATGGGATAATAGTAGTTTCAAATGTTCCTTCAAATTAAAAATAAGTAAAAAATAAAAATTCCTTAGAGAAAAAGATTGAACAAAATTTATGACATAATGCGATTCTTTCTACTATTATTTTATCAATATAAAAATGTCTTCAAATGTCATAAAGAAAGTAAAATCGAGATATTCGTAAACATCGGATTATTTTTATTTATGAAAGTTTTTGAATCGCTTAACTGAGCCAAAGTTTTACTTGACAGTAAAATATATTATTATTTTAAGTGCATTTCTAAAAGAAATAAAATATATCTTATTGATTTAATTCATGCGATAAATTTTAGCCTGAAAGAATGAAAACTTTACATTCCTTTGTGCTTGAAAATTTGAATTGGAAAATGAGGAAAAACGATTATTCGAAACGAGATAATGATTTTTCGGGGGTCGGGAGGGAGGAGTTGGCTATTATAACTTTAAACTATTTGAGTAACTATTTAACTACTATTTGAACTATTAAAACAGACTCCATAACTGTAGTTGTAACTTCGAACACTTTTTGTAACTATATAACAAAGCATATCCATGCTCTCTCTCTTTTAATATTTTGCATCTGCATATGTATTTCATTAGATTGATGTAGAACGAATTGTATAAAAAGGTTAATTGTAAAATGTATTGAACGGTTCTTTTATTTTAAATTCTCGATAGAATGCATATAAACACATTTGCACATAAAATATTGACAAATTTTTATACATCCCTTGTTGATTCAATTTAATTCTGATCTACAGGATTATAAATTGCGGGTTTTTTTAGTGCAGAGTACTAGTAAAATATTGCTCGAAAATGAATATATGATCAAATCAGAGTATAACGGACAACAATGGTAATAAACCATGGATTCTAAGAAAGTTTTTAATGCATTTCTAAATTGTTTTCATTATTCACTTGTGATAAATCACAATTTCACGAATGCAAAATTAAAGTAGGAACTTCTTTATTTTTGTTTGAAATAATATTACTCTAGAGAAGAATTTAACAAACTTTTCTATAACTGATAGATAAGGGCTTATCTCTTTCTCTTACCTTCTGCAACATGCGCTTTCGGTCTTTGAGTTACGAGTAATTGTATTTTGAGCTTGATGCCTTGATAAAAATTTTAACATCTGTCTATTATTCAGCAGGATTGAAACAATACTCAAATTTACGTCTATTCGTATACATGCTGTAAGATTCAAAGGGTGGGCAACCAAAAGTAACCACGAAGTCCATATATTTCTATGTATATTTTTAAAAATAATTGCTCTGCCCTTAGAAAAGAAATTATAAATGCAGTATCATTTCTATCGAATTATGAAATAATTTATTATTATTTTGGTATCAATATTTAATTTAATTATGAAGCGAAATATCAAAATGAAATATAATTGAATTAAATGCATTAATATGTTCCTTATCAATAGTTTTTTTTGAATCAGGAATCCTTATATGTAGTTATTAAACATAATTTATTTACTTGAATAAGCTGTAGCAGTTAGTTATGGTTACTTTTAAATTAATTCAAATATTTTTTTTCGATATTTTGTTTGTGACTTTAACTGTAAGCGTTTACTATTTTAAAGTGCCATTTTATTCTTTGTCACATTTTGATGCACGACCATTGAAGTGAAAACGGTTTATATACTCCCTCGTCTCTTCGAACACATATATTTTAATGGAAAATATCAGGCAGAGATTTCAAAAAAGGAATCAAAAGCGGAAAGTTACACATAAGTCATGTAAAATTTTGTCCTGGATTTCACTACTTTGTTATCTGTAATTTTCTCCTTGGTACTCATGTGAAAAATTAATTCTTCCAACTCATTTTTAGAAAATTTCCATACAATTAATTCTGCTTTATTTATTATAAAAGTTACTAGCCTTTTTCTTATTTTAAGAACTCGTATATATATATTTTCCTTTGTTTTGAAAAAAATAATTTGGGAAAAACAACAGTTATCTCTTTATAAATTCTTCTTTTTTAAGTGTTTCATTAAACATTCTGATATATAAGTTAGATTGTTAGTTGACTAAATTTAACGTCGCATTAGAGCACAAAAAGACAGACTCTTTTTCTAGAACTTTATAATGTGAGACGATATGCTATTATCTGTCTCTTCTGTTGTCTTAAAGTTTACTCTAGTTACAAGAGCTAAATTTCGCCTTAAGTTCAAGCAGAAAAAAAGTAATTAAAAATAGACAATTATGTCCAAAATATATTTTATTAACTCTCATAAGGAGGATGCTCTCCCCAGTTATTCAAAATCCACGAGTAGTAACTTCTATGATCTATCAAAGAATACCTACTTCCATTGCTCCGACGGCGTTGAGTTCTAATCTCACTAAATTCCCTATACACATCGGAATATTCCCGCGCACATTACACTAGCACCCTTCTTATTATCGTATCCTTATTATTATCATCATCACCATCTTCTATTTTTCCGTCTATTTTGCTCCTTCTTCTCACTTCACCTCAATTTATGTGAACATTGCTTTTCATAATTAGAAGTTGAGTTGTTTGAATCAAGTAAGGACCAAGAAATATCCATTTGGACAGTTTAAAGGAAATACGCCTTATATCTCTCGCATTTTTTGGTGCAAGTTGTATCTAAAATTAAGTGCACGACTTACCAATACATGACCATTGAATATTATATAATTGAACTTACATTTTTATTTATATATATAAATATGATTTTCTTTGTTTAAACGGATACATCAGTATACAGATATCTGTTGCTTTTAAGTGAAAAAGAGAGGACCATTTAATTTTGGTATAAAATATGGATATTTCTCTTTGTCGAAGACGTTGTGCGTTTTATCTCTTAGAACCAGATGTCATAAAGATGCTTTAAGGTAAATCATAAATTCGGGAACTTTTCAATGTAATCTATTTTCGATTCGCGTAAATATATCACAGTTTATGTATTAAAAATTTGCAGTTTTGTTAAAACGAACGCTATCAATAAATAGTGCCATTTATGAGGAAAATATTTTCTTTTCATTCATTACTCCCTGTACTCGTAGTTTTCATGATACAAATTACACACATAATCCGTGGGATTACTAGAATTAGACGAATATAAATGAAAAAGTAACGTGGATAGAGAATAATGGATAAAATTCCTTTCATCCCAAAAATATTTATGCTAAAATTTTTTTTCCCAAACGATATCGAAATAAAAATCACATTCTTGTCATTATTCGAATAAATGGTATTAAAATGCACATATATTTCGCTTGGTAAACCATATATTCTAATTTTTATAAAATCGCATTTAATTTGATAAATTTAAGTATTTTAAAAGATTTTAAAAAATATTTCATTTTTATTTTACTCGAAAAAGATAAATATTCCATCTGAACTTTATAGTCTTAATCTTATTTTTTTAACATTTTAAAAATGCAGATGACTTGCGATCACGGAATGTCGTCTAATTGATTATGACAATGCGATTGAATTTCATTTTATTATAGGGATATATTCAATGAGTTACACTTAGTGTCTCTCAAACTTATTTCTATAAATATCCCCAAAATGTTAACGACATTTACAAATCTTAAATTTATTTAATTTAAATGTTATCTTACTGTTACGCTTTTATAAAAAGGAATTGATATATTAATAATTCAAAAAAAAAATGATTCTGTTTCATATGTGTGGACTTTATTATAATTTTTTACAACTCAAAGAACTTTAGCTAACATTATAAAATTCAGTTACACACACATAGACACAGTAAAAGTTGAAATACATTTTAATTACATTTATATGTAAATTTTATTTCATTTTGTTTATAGTTCTAAAGAAATAAAAAAAAAAGGGGGGGGTACATCAAGTTTCTCTAGACTTTTATTTTCTTGATAACAAAAATAACGGAAGTGATCAAGAAATGTTATTTTATGTTGTTTTAAATAAGTAAATAATAAACATTTGTTATAGTGTTGTTTGAATTAGATTATGCAAGGCAGACGTAAGTCAAAATATGAACGCTACAAAAAATATTCAAAAGTAGTCTCATCTCAGAATTAAGAAATAGAATCTCTTTTCCAACATTATATATTTTTTAAAAAATTAAGTTTTGCTTCCTTTTTTTCATCGCTTTCTACGTTATGTTAAAGCCTTGCTCGGTTTATTTGCATCGCATAAACAATAAACTTGAAGGGTATCCATCCCTTGTTTTGCGCGTTTCTGAATTTATGCGGTTAATAAATGAAAATAAAAAGATACATTTTCTTGTTTTACTTTGATTCTTTTGCATTATATTATTTATAAATAAAGTGAGTTTCACATTGAAATGTAGTACATGCATCTATCCAAAGTGTCTGGCTCTTCCTTGCAATTATTTCTAAAGGAGCTGGTGTTACTTTTGGCTATTGGAGTGATTATTCAAACGAAGTTGTAACTATGTGAGAAACGTTGATGAAATTCTTGTTAATGACAACGATAAGGATGCTACTTGCACAGCCAAAGAAAAGAAAAATCCTGGCTTTTCATAACTCCTAAAGAGTAAGGGCTGATTATTATTATAATTATTTTTAAGTTGTAATATTATTATAAAGGGTGTTTTTATATTTAAGCCCTTCTGTTATTTTTATTTGTGTATAATATTGATAATTTGCTTCTGGTTTTTATTTCATTTATTTATATGGAATACCATTCAGTTGCTTATGCTTTCATTTTTTTTTTTTTTTATTTTTTATTTTTAAGGAACATCGTTAATGTTTGTTTACATTTTTTCATTTCCAAAAATAAGCTGAAGAATTTGCGACATCCCGGTTTCTCTCTTAATCCTATCTCAGCATTAGTCCTTAAAGTTTAATAACTATTTAAATAGTTAAACGATGAAGGAAATCAAATTGACTTTTTTTGAATTTTAGAACATTCAAAATTCAATATCTTTATTGTTACTTAAAAACAGCCCTTCCGTGATGCGTCCGAACCCAAGGATTAATATCATTAACATTTACTTACCTGAAGCTACTTAATCGGATCCGAGTTAGTACTAAACTTGCTGGTTCCTACTACTACCCGTCCATGTCCCGGTGATTATGCCACATAAATGACGATTCTCATTTAGTCTGTTTTTTATCATTTTACTATCTCATTTGTCTACTACGAATATTATCTCATTAGTCTTATTCGCTAAAATTCAGCATTTATATTCCAGTTTACAAATATCTTAAATCAAAGAAATAAAAAAAGGATCTGAAATCAAACACTATATGAAAGTCCCCAAGGGTTAATTGTAGGTAAATACGCGTGAGAGCCTCTTTTTTAATTTCGATCATTAAAGTGTTTCTCTCTTACAATATGAACAATCTTACTTATCTACATTTATTCAACTTACGTTAATAAACAATCACAGTCTGTAAACATATACATAGTATAATTACACATATTTCGCGAATAAAGAGCAAGAAATTGAAACATTCATAAATATGCCTGTTTTGAATTGAAATAGCTTTTTGAAACATTTTTTATATTGATCACTTGAACCGGTTGTCAGTAATCTTTCAAAACTTTCTAAACATATAATAGAAATTTTCATTTACAAACGAAAAGAAAAAAAGTATACTAATATACTTTTATTAAAGTTTAATAAATTTTAATAATCTTATCGTTTGAAAGAGAATCTCGCGGAGGGACGCAACTTTTGGCAGTAGGTAGAATAAGAATTAAAAAAATTGTTTCAATCATCAAATTCAGGCTTTGCAGTGCCTTATATTTCATAAAATCAGTAATTTTATTGGTGATATGGCATTTCACTTTCTACAGTGTCCTTAAACTAACATAAATACTAGTTGCACATTTCTAGGGACACCCTTTGGGGAGTATATATCGCACACTTTGAAAAACTCTTATACGCAAAAAATCTTTGGATGACATTAAATGTGTATATTGGAAGGTTGGACATTTTCTACATTGGGTCTTCTCTTTCAATTTTAAGAACATCTTATAGATGATAAGAGGAAGCATATCACCCTCAATCAGATAAAAAAAAATTCTTACGCTATTTGTTTAAAGTTTTTAATATTTGAAGAGAATATTTTTTTTCATTTAGGCGTGCTTGATAACAATACTGTTTTTGCTGTGCTATCCTATAGAACTGAAAAAAAGTATAACAAATAACTATTTTACATTTAAAGAAACTGAATAACAGTTGAATCCCATTAATTCACGAGTCCATTTAACTTGTCAATAGGGGCCGCGGTAGCCAAGTGGTCAAGGTCGTGGACTCACGGCCGACGGTTTTCGTTCAGTCGCGGGTTCGATCCTTGGCCGCCAAAGTCCCGCCGTGTAGTCGGGGCTGATGCATGTTAAATCTGTTTGGGGTCCAAAGTCCTCCCGTTGGGGTGGCGTGGATGTTAGGTGTGTGTGCAGGGGGGTGCTAGCTCAGGTGTCGTCCTCGTCACTTGACCGTGGTTCAAAATTACGAGGTCCGTCGCCAATAACCCTCGTGTTTCTTCTAGTGCGACGTTAATAAAAGCTAAACTAAATTAACTTGTCATTTAACTATGGTTCTCTTTCTATAAGATTTAGTTTAATCCTTTTTTCTTTAGATGATGTCAGGACAGAGAAGACATTAATACCTTTAATTTCATTCTATATTACATATCACGGGATAAAAGTGTCACGGAGTTCAATTTGCTATAGCATACTTATACTTCGAATGAAAGAAATAGAAACATTGAAAAGAAATAAATAAAATGGTGCTTGCACACATTATAACGAGTTAAAAAGAGACCCAGGGGTAGAGCAGGAATTTTTGTTGAATCCAGAATGTAAAGTACAGACGGTACTGACCGTGTTTACGCGATTTTCTTCACAAAAGAGGAAAAGATAAAAATCTGACAAATGGGAGTTGAACAAAAGTTTGTATTTGAAACGCAACTTTTGAAAGTTTGGGTCAAAGAAAGGGTCGACCATTTATTGCTTTTATTTCATCCATTTTGAATTTTTTTTTACGAAATTAGTTTCGAGATCCTACGGTCAGTGAGATTAGCTGTCAATTCAACCCTTCTTTGGAGAAATTTTAAGTGTAACAAAGACTTTTTCTTGCATAAATAATTTCCGTAATAATTTAAAATAATGTCTAAAGAGTATGAACGTAAAACAGAAAATTCACATTGATATTAGAATCAATATTATCAGTCTATTTGTATTTATACTGTAAATTTCGGTTCACTTTACTCACGGTTTAGTAAACATAGACCTCAACTTTCGCGAGTTTAAGGTGTATGATTGTGTAATTTTAAAATTAATCTCATTAAATGCTGCATTCCTCGAATTTCACAACATATAATGGAAGTTTCTTACGATTTGCATAAGTATGTGATGATTATTACTCAGCGATTGTTAATTTTCGACGGTCTCTAATATCCTTTTTGGAATCACAAATGCAGCGAGCTAGTAAACACTTAAATTTTAGGAATGTTGCCAAATCAGACAGGAAGAAAGGACGCTTAAAGCTCCCTTGCGGTACTCTTCGCAGCTCCAGAGTGACTCCTTTAAATAAAAGCACTCGCCAAGTTTGGCAAAAACTCTCACACACCCACTTTCAGTCACGGATACATTCATTACAATGTAGAGCGCGAAAAAATATGTGAATATGCTTCGGAGCACCCGCATCCCTCCCTCTATCCGACAGGTTTTTACAAGGTGTGGCTATTAGTTAATGAGACTGACGCTGTAAGGTATATTATTTTGATGCTATACATATTTACTTAATACCACTTTCAATATACAATCCTTCTCTATACCTGAAACACTCCATGCCCATGTTCCCTTATTCGAAACAGTGCTGAAAGACTTCGTTCTACTCCTTCAGGACAAGTGCCGCTTTCTATTTCATAGCTTCAACGGACTCAAATCTTGTTCCTTTTTCACCTCAGGAAACAGATAGAAGTCGCATTGCTCAAGATCCGGCGCATGAGGCGGACGGTCTAACAGTGGGAAGCAGTACTTGGCTAGAAACCTCTTGACAGACAACGTGGAATGAGCATTGTCTTGGAGGAAAAATTTGCTGAACGGAGTGTTTGCCGATTCCTACAGTCTCAGCAATCGCACGAATACTAAACCGACGTTCAGATCGAACAAGATTACTGACTTTTTCGATGTTGTCCTCTGTTTCTGGCATGGAAGGGCAACACGGATGTGAATCATCTTCAGAATCCCCTCGACCATGTTAAAAACGATTAAACCACGCGATAAACATTCATTGCCATGTACTTCTTTTAATAAATTATAAGTTTCAATAGCGGTGTTTCCAAGTTTCATATGAAATCTCACAGTTCATAATTATTCTAATGATTTTTCCAGCGGAACAAAAAAGAAAAATTCTAATGCGAACGAAGGCTACGGATAGACAGAATTGTTTACAGAAGCGAGAGTCACTGGATTCGAAAGAGAAGTCTTCACGCTTAATAGCTGCTGGTCGCTGGCGTTTCGTGCATGTGTACTTCTGTCGATTCGTCAGTTTTGTTATTTAATAGCCCCGCCTCTTAAATCTTTTGTAAATGAGTCTGGTACAATAATCAATCTAATAACCTCATAATGAGAGATGAAACGTTCTAGTCATGTTCAATTTTATCAATTGGTTTATTTTACACTTTCCATGATCAGAGGCTTCTTCCCACTCTTTTGAGTTGATTACCGCTAATACAAGATGACTGGTCTGTAAGTAATTTACTTGGCGAATTCAGTGAAATCTAATGTCTTAATCAGAATATTAAGTTTAATTAAATGATAATGATCAGAGTGTGGGAGACTCCGCCTCATATGCAATTTGAGCAAGCAACATTAGCCAAAATTTATTTCCATTCCGATGAATACAATAAAATAATTTTGAATGTGGAGAAAAATAAGATATGAAAAACTGAATTTATATGTTCTAAGATTTCTCAATTTGTTCTGATAAAGAATAATGTATATGATGCAATAACATTATTTCTCATATTATAGTACAAATGGAAGAACTTTACAAGGGAATGAAATTCTTATCTTGCAGACTGAATTTAAATGGAAGATATCTTTTCAAATTTTATTTTAGAAATGAAATAACAGAGGCAGAAGATGATAAAAAATATGTATACATATGTATATTTAATAATAATAGTATATCATATTATATAATAGAACAAAAGAAGAATCAAATTCATAAATTTACGCGTGATAATTATAATTTAATATTATGGGTTTGATTTGATTTTTTTTAACATCGTGATAGAAGGAACACAAGGGCTATTGGTGACTGCCCTCGTAATTTTGAACCTCAATCAAGTGACGAGGACGACACCTGAGTTGGCATTTCTTCTCCTAATTTCCACACCACACCTTCGGAAGGACTTTAGGCCTTAACAGATTTAACGTGCATCAGCCCCTACTACACGGCGGGTTTGTAGAGGCATTAAGGCTCGAGACCACGACTTGAAGAAAACAATCACACTTTAATCCACAAGGCTACCATATGAAAGGCGATGAAAATGAGCGATACGCTATACAAAAACGATGACAGTCCTCGAAAGAACAGTTTTCATCTGAAAACAGTTGTCGCCAGTTTCGTAGGATGATTCGCAATTTTTCCTCTTCAGAAGGAGGTCACGTGCAACTAATTGCCTTTTTTTCTGTAGCGTTCAAAAACACATGTTCATCCATCCGATTCTCATCTGATAGAACAGCTCTTGTATCACTGAGCAAAGC
>BMAW01040152.1:12071-29542 GCA_019974015.1 Nephila pilipes
GATCGCCGAAACTGAGGCCTATTTTGAAGCAAAGGACAAATTGTACTACAAAAATGGTATCGAAAAGTTGGAGGGTCGCTATAATCAGTTTATCACCCTTGAAGATTTTTATGTTGAATAAAAAAAACTAATTTTGGCAAAAAAATGTGTTTTACTATGGTAGGCCGGGGACTTTTCAATTGACCTGTTATTAGTCGGGCTCAGATACATCTAAAAGAAAGCTGAGCTGGAGCAGGCTTTGCGATAATTTCTTGCAACGCAGGCACCGAGTAAGTGAAAGTGAAATTTACTGGCGCAAGAACCAGATGTGTTTATGCTGTGCCAAACAAGATGTAACTGGGATCTAGAGGTTTAAAAAAAAGGGAAAAAATATAAAACGTTTAATTAGAAGGACAGTTGAAAATATAGGATTGCTAGGGTATCCAGGTCGCTGGGCAGCGTGTTTTACCAGAATGGTGTTTTTCAAACTAATTGTACTCTTTGACAAATGTCTGGGTGATAATGACTACTACAAGGGGTGTTCAAATAAAAAAAAAGTTCGAAACGACACTTTGACTATAAATGAATACTTTTTTTAAAGTATACACCATAAGCCTGAGCAAAGCGATCCCATTAATTAACGAGCCGAAGGAGTCCTTTTTCCCAGAATTCTTATAGCCGTGACAAGAACCAGTCTTTCACAACATCCTTGAGTTTGTCGTCCTAGTCGAAGCGCTTACCATTCAGATGTTTTTTTCCGGGGACGAAACACATGGAAATTGCAGAGTGACATGTCCGGGTTGTAGGGCGGATGGTCCAGCTGCTCCTCTTTGAATTTGACCAATTTCGCGTGTGTGACACTGGACGCACGTTATCATGGAGCAGAGCCACCCCTTCCGTGAGCAGTCCCAGTCTTTTTTTTCTTGATGAACCTGCGTAGGCTTCGGAATGTCTCACAGTGCACATCGGAGTTAATGGTTCTTCTATGCTCGAGAAATTCAACAAATAGCGGACCTCGGACGTCGAAAAAGAGGATAAGCAATATCTTGTCTACTGACGCTACTGCTTTGAGCTTTTTAAGGAAAGGATACGATGCATGCTGTCCAGCTTTATCTATGGCTATTAGAGATGACACCAGCTCTCATCACCTGTGCGATTCGTTCCAGGTAAGCGGAGTCTTCAAGATACTGAAACAAATGTTGTTGTGATAGTCCCATTCGCAGTTCTTTTTGCTGGTCGGTGAGCTTCTTCCGACCCCTCTGCAAAATAACCTTCCGGTAACGAAACTTGTTTTGAACAATTGTCTACACTGTTACAACTCTGACATTCATCTTCACCGCCAACATTCGCAAAGTGACTCGCCGATCACTTCTCACTCGGTGAGATCGGTCTTGACGACTGTGTGTTGCCTGGTCTCGGATCATCAACCATACTGTCACGGCCTACATGAAAATGAGCTCTCCCTTTTGTCACTGACTTGTCGGACACTTGAAAACACTTGTCTTCCCCTTTTCCTTTCACCATCCGGTGATGAATAGCGGCCGGTTTAACACCTTCTGCTGTCAAAAATCGGATAACTTCTCGCTGCTTCTGAATCATCGAATTTTGCAATGTGAACGTCAACATGTCCTCACACGCACTGCCACGTTAATTGGACGGCACTCTTTATAAGAGCCTCTGCTCTCTCCTGCGCATGCTCCGATCCACGCCGCAGATTCCATTTGCATGCCTAGATGTCTCACTACATTATTCCATAGCAGCATAGGCAAATATGTTAACGGTTACTTTGTTACGACGTTTCGTACCTTTTCATTTGAACACCCTTTGTATGTTGAAAATATTGCATATATATCATGATGACATGGGTTTTTTTTATGCAATAAATTTTCCTTGAGAAAAAGTGACAAAACTTTCTTTCGGGGCATTCATCGTACATTATAATTAGAACTTAAGAGTTGGGACGGTTTTCTATCTCAACTTTCAGTCTAAGCATGGGTATATTCCAATTGCAATCAATTAAAACAGTCACAGGCTATTATTCAAATCATTTATATATTTACACTATTAAGGGAAATGCTCTCTTTGAGTGCGCAAATCCTCAACAAGTTAACTAACAAGTTTGACGTAAATATTAAATATTAATATTACCTGGATACTCGGGCCCGGTATGGTATAGTTAAGGTAAGCTTTGTCTTCAGCTTCTACAAGGCAGACGCGGATCTTTGCTCCGGCAAGATCACATTGCATTCAAACACCCGTAAGTATAATTATCGCACAATTCGATTCATTCTCACTTCTGATAACCTCTACTTAACTTCAACATATATTATATATCTGTTTTTTCTCCTATTATTTCATTACACTTCTTTAGTTTCACAAAAATTTGTGAAACCACTTTTTATTTAATTCGGTAGAGGTTTTGGTTATTTGAATTATAATGTGTCCCCATGGAAATTAATTTAAGAACGCGAATAACCCGTTGTTACACAATGTGTTGCATTTCCCCCTTAATTCTCTTTCTTTGAAAAGGATTTTCGAGGTCATACGAAGCTCGTTTTAATGCCACGTTTTCCTGTACTATAAACTGTACATTACCGTTACGATTACTTTTTATGTGTATGCATGCATGAAAATGAACTTTCACAGAAATCATCGCAAATGAAACAAATGAAATTCGATGTATTCATTAAACTTTTTTTTATCATTGCCACTGATGGAAAAAAACTGCTACTTTATAACTTTTTGCTCATTTTATTTTGTTTAAAATAAAAGTTCCTTAATTTTTCTTTGATCAACTCTGTTCTTTTTTTCTTTGTGGCTGAAGTAGAATATTGGTTATGATCGCGACCCCGCGGTCAACGTTGTTTCAGTGGAGTCATGGGTTTGAGTCCAGGTGCCACTCAAGACCCCCCCAGCCCCCCTGTAGCTGGATCACGAGGGCTGAAGTATGTTAAATCTATCGAGGCTCAATATCTTCCCGTTGGTATGGTGTGGAAGTTTGGAAAGGGTAAACTGAGCATCGTCCTTGTCATTTGACCACGAGTTAAAACTACCCGTTGTCGGTAACCCTCTCGTTGCTTCTAAATGCGATATTAATAAACAATCAGTCAAAAAACTTTTCCTATGCTAGCTTTCGGACTAATCCAATGTAAATAAATGAATACATTTAATTTTTAAATATAAATAATGCAATAAAGTGTTAATAATTATATGTTTCGTGAACTATGTATAACATATATGAATTTTTCTAGTTTTACAAATATATAATTTTGGAAGTTTATTCATACATGAAAAAAAAAAAAAAATTTTAGAAAAAAAAAAAAAAAAAAAAGAGCTTGTACTCAGCATTTGAAGCATTCAAGAAGACTGATTGAGTTAAATAACAAAAGGCACTGGTTAAAAGTTTATTAAATTAGTTTCTTCAGTGTATAGAAGGAAATCAGACAAGCTTTTGGATTGAAACGTATCAAGCGAATCGCCCTTAACTTCAAAATATTAAAATAATTACATAAAAAAAAAATCGCTTAAATATTTGAATTAACACATCCTTTAACATTACATGCTAATTGCATATGAATGTTTCCTTTATTTGAGACGTATAATAATTCGAATATCATTTTTAATAAAATAGCATTTTAGAATCTTCGCTACTTATATTAAATTTTTATGCCTAACAGATAGGACTATTTAAAAAAAATCACTATAGGATAGCAAAGATCTTTACTATTTACTTATGCTGGAAAATTAGAGGTAGTTTAGTTATTTTATCCTGTAGTATATTTGGGAGTGTAGCACACGAATAATAATAATACAAATTTGAGAGTATAACGCTTTAACGATCGCCTTGAAAGAATACACTGAAGTAATTTACATTCTTCGGCCTTGGAATGATCACGTAAGATTAGAGTCCCTAAATTTTCGGTGGGCGATATTTGAGACGAATAGAGGGTTAGAAGTCAATATTGAGTTTTCACCCCCGCCCCCTCACATATTGTGTGGAATAAAGAAGGATGCTGTATGTTGCATTAGTCTCAAAAGTTTCACATGGGGTAGATTAAATGATTAATTTGTATTCATGTCCTTCGAGAGCTTATGAAAGCTATTGGTAATAGGCCTCCTAAAGAGCATAATATGGCGACGAGAATGACACTTTGGCCAGTGCACATATATCCCTCGTTTAATACGGTACTCAAACAATACGGTTTCTGTATAATACAGTTTATATTTTCTTATGATTAAAGAAGAAATCGTCGAGTTGATTGAAAAGGAAACCGATTTGAGATTCCTGTCTAACGGCCGTTTTGATTTCATGAACTTGATGTTAAATTTTGGAATTTCTGGTATATTCCTCAAATATTTACTATTTTATGTATTTGAATGCAATAAAGTGATCCTAAAGAGAGAAAAAATAATCAAGGTCCTGCGGAATTACAATTTTTATCCGATTTTTAAAAGTATATTCATTGCTATTTGTGGGTTTTCCGGTCTTTAAAAAATGTTCTAAAATACTTTCGAAATTCGGAGGGAAAATGTAATTCCTCAAAAACCTTTATTATTTTTTACTCTTTGGGATGGACCTTTTTGCTTTCAAATACATAAAATAGTAAATATTTGAGGACGTTGTAGAAATTATTTAGGAATAACATTATGCTCACGAAATCAAAATGGCCGGTAGTAAAGATGTACTTATATGCAATTACTAGCGAGATTGAACCAAATGGAAATAACAGTAAAAACGTCGTAGATTCTGATTGTGATGAGCTTGTAAAAGAATTTTTTTGTATAATATTAGTAGAAGATCTAGAGGATCAGCAAGAAAATTTGTACCCTATTTTACGGAAAATGATCTCTGGAAAATTTCCAGGAAAGTTTTAGTATTAAATTTTGAAACTGGCGTATTAAAATGCCCAAGGATTATATAAATTTCCTTCTGTTTGCTCCGATAACTCTTTTAATTTTTATCACTTGGTTTGCTCCGAAAGCTTTAAAAATGAATCCACTTTCCTTTTTCTTTAATGTTTGGATTCGAAGTTTACCATCTCCAGCCCAAATGATAAACTTATATTTAAAAATATTTTTTATGTCATAATTCTTTATGATAACAGTAAGTAGTTGGCTTTCATCATTGTAAATATTGGTGGTCAGATTTGAGGCATTCTCTAAAAATTGAAGACCGGGTTCACAATCGACTACGAGCAAAAAATATATATATCGAGAATAACAAAAATAGATTTTTATTTTGGTTGTTCATCTTGACAAGATTTCTGCTAATTCATCCCAATATTTAAAAGTTTTAATTTGGTTTATAAAACAAAATATAAACTGGAAAATACGTCGAATTCAAAAATGCGTGTACGAAGTATGTCTATTTAAATTCTGATTTTACGAAAACATACTATAGAATAGTTTGAATAGCTTTTGAAGAGTGTGTTGCGTATCGTCCATAGTTGGTATCAAAATCTTCAGCATAAAATGATGAGTAACATATTTTTCCTTCAAAGATCAAAAAATTTGAAGTTTAACACTCTTGATACCCCTTTCAAAAAGGTTTTTTTTGTGTTTCAGAATATATAATATTCCATAATGGGAAAATAAACGATTAGAAATATTTTTTAGCTACAATTTTTTTAACATTTAATTTAGTTTTCCTTTTTTAAGGCTTATTATAAATGGTATCAAAATACTTCATATCTTAATGTGTGCCTACCTCTGAAAAAATACTAATTTTAGTTCAAATTATGTAAAATAATATGATTATATAATAGAACAATTTTTGTGGATTTATCTTAAATGATGTTTAATGTATCTAGCACGAGAGAGAGAAATGATGAAAAATCATATTTTGAGAAAAGGAATTTCAAAGTTTTCCGTTAAATAAAGTTAATTTATAGTAGGCTTGTGCCTTTTATATTATATCCCGGGGAGTAATTAAAATGTTTCTATGAGGTCTGTCTAAAAGTATATAGGAAAATCTCTCTCTCTATATATATTATTGTACAGTTCTTTCAGAAAATAGAATTTTTTTTTAAGTCTTAAGGAACAAGGTTCCAGATAGAAAGATTCGTAGCCAATATAGCTCTCGATAAAACTTCAATTCAACCCAAACAACGTTATGTTTCACAAAAAATAAAGTCTGATTTGAATTTTTGTCGCTTTCCTCTAATGATGTGTAGATTGTGATTCTTTATTAACATAGCATATATTCAGAAGTAACACGAGAGCAAAAGGCGACTGTAATTTTGGACAGCGGTCAAATGACGAGGATGACACCAGAAGTGGAACCTCCTTCTCCAAACTTCCACACCACACAAATGAGAGAATTGTGACCTCGACCAGATTTCACCGCATCAACCCGGCCACATGACAGGATTTTAGTTTCTTCAAAAATTGAACCCTCAACTCAACGAAAGTAACTCTGGCCTCGAGTACGCAGCCACAATGATCTGAGGAATACATTCTGTTAAAAAAATAGACGAGATGTACTCCTCCCAATAACATGAACATGATAGATTATATAAATTTTTCATATCATTAGTTTCGAAATGGGAATTAATCAACAAATTCATTATTCTTTGTACGAGGCGTATCTGCGTAACGACACGTTTCAGAAAAACATCAGGCACGTATTGATCAGTTTAGATTTCTTGACATTTTTTAAAATATCAAATTCAATACACGTATTTTTAAGTCATTATATAAAAATCTCCCTTGACACAATTAATTGAGAAATTTTGCTTCCTATGAATTTTAAATTATATAATAATTTTCATATTTTATGTAATTGTTTTAAATATAATTCTATACTAGGTTTGCTAGGTATTTAAAAGTTGTATATTTTCTGCGTGTTTTCATGTGAATGATTTATTTTGAAAAAATTGTATAGGTTTTTTTTGCGTATCCATTGCATACTACATAGTCTACTTGATCTTTGCAAATAAGCGTATGTTAACTCAACTCTTTTTAAGTCAAATGAGAGTGTCAGTGGGACATTCAGAGAAAGAATAATTACTTGTTGAATTAAATTACAGGAATTATGTTAATTATTTAAATAATTTTACCAAACGAGATTTCGCAAAATTTGGAAGAACTAAGTTTGTCAGTCATTATAATTTTGCTTAAAACTTCTTATGACATCATCATTAAAAGATTGTTTTTAAATATTGTTCAGAAAGAAACCGTATGTTACGTGATTTCGCGTCATTTTATACTTTCTTTTCCTTTTCATTGGAACTCATCTATTACCGCTGGATGTGGAAAATGAATTCGTAGAACAATCGAATTTTTACTGTTGTTATGCACATGTTGAATAATCAACGTCAATTAAACGAGTTTACATTCATAATACAATGCTTCTTGAAGGAACTTCAGCAATTCGTTTAAGCTAAGTTGATTAGATTGAAAAGCATAATGTTATTTAAATGATAGAGTAAAAATTACTTAAGAAAACATTGCCAAGCAGCTGCAATTAATAATAAATAAATGAAACAGCTTTCGGCAATATCATTTTAAATCAATTAGCAATTTTCACACTTCCATATCTTATACACCAGGAGTAGCCATAACGTTACTTGCAAGCGCGTGGGACTCTCGCAGGCGAATTGTGCGGCATTTATGCAAATAAAATACTATATATATATATATGAAATGTATATATATGAAATATAGCACACAAAAATTACTCAACGTTCAAAAGTAATTAATTAATTTCATTTCTTATTACATTATTAGTAATCCTAAACTGATCTATATCTTAAAGTAATTATCTTATTTCCTTTCTCGTCAGCTAAGAAACACAAAAATATTATTTAAAAAAATAAGGTGCGAACTCTATCAAATCATTTTGTAAAGAAAATCTTTAAAAGTTAGATTTGCTTGTGGATGCTTTAAGAATATTGTCCATCTTAGCAATTACTTGCCTAAAGTTTGGTTGATGATTTATTAGGGAATAATTATGAGGAAATATTGTGGAGTAAAAAAAAAAAATTAAAGCGTTTTCTTCTACAATTAATTTTTATTACTCTTTTACAATGCGTACCCCTCAGAATCTTACCTTTTTATTAGGTAAGTACAGACATTATGACCCCAAGATAACCCAGTGACTTTTTTTCCATGGAGTTTACAGTCTTTAGAAAACACAAGAGACTCGTCCCTGGGATACCCTAGCGATTCTTCTCTATTTTCGACACTCCTCCTTGTGAACCTATTTTCTTTTCATTCCATTTTTTTTATTTCACACGTTTAGGTCACAAGAATACTTTTTTCGGCGCAGCATAGACACATCTGGATCTTGCACTGTTTAACTCCCCCATAACTTATTCACTCACTCACAAAGCATATCTGTGATCACCTGGGCCACGATAGCCTATTGGTCATGGTCGCAAACTCACTGTCGTTTTGTTTCTGTCAAATTATTGGTTTATGTACAAATACCACAAAAGGTCCAGCGTGTAGCGGGCTGATGCACGTTAAATATATCGAGATTCTAAGTCTTTTCTACGGCGGGTATGGAAGTTTAGAGAGAGACCCAGGCGTTGTCTTCGTCACTTGACTGAAGTTCAAAATTGCGAGATCGGTCACCAATCGCCTCCGTGTTGCTTTTAAGGGTGATGTTAATAAACAATCCATCAAAAACCATGATCACACGATCGAAAAAGCTCTGCTTGGGGAAAAAGTTGATCAAATAAGGCCATTTATGTGTGAAAAATCTCATTTCATGCCTATAGTAATGATTATAATGGCTGATGTTAGGGCAATAATCACACGATCGAATAAACTGCTTTTTGGAAAGATTCACAATCTAGTATCATTGGGGGGGGATAAGATGTAATCTTAAAAAAACTTTATCGTTTACATCTTGCAACATTGAATGATCAACCCTTTCAAATAATCCACTCTGAAATGTGGTTTTCAAAGGAAGTGTACCTGACCACCCATGATATATACGAGTACCAGGAGTCGGAAACCTATGGTACGTGTACCAGATTTGGTATACGGTACAATTCTCAATGGGTTGGAAAACGTTATCAGATAAAGCTAAATCCCCCTGTCTTTCCTCTCTACATCTGATGCATTTTCTCTCCTTTCCTTCGGTTAGTCGCACCAATATACAAGCATAGAGTATGATTTCAATTGAAATTAGAATTTAGTTTGATGCACATCATGCGCTATAGGTTACTTTTAACTATGACACGTTCTCAATTTTACTTTGGAAACTTGTAATTTATTTATTTAATTATTATGACTATTCAAACCTACATATTTAATGAAGTGACGACCAAAAAATGAAAGCATTATATTCGCGGTTTTCAAGACTCTTGGACAAATAAATACGGGTTCGTACAGTAAAAAGATAGTGCTGTATATGTGGTATGTCGTGGCAAAAGCATTTTATTATGTCACTCTTCAAGTGTACAAAGACATTTTCAAAAGTCCAAATTTAAGAATCTCAATGAGAAATGTTAAATTAAAAAAGAGTTGTTATTGGATGTAAGAAACAAGTTACATTTTTTTGTCCAGCAATTGGAACCAAGTTTAAAGTGATCGAATGTAGTTTCGTAATTGCTCATTGTGTAGCTGCCAAAGACAAATTTTTCACAGATGACGAATATATAAGTTCGGAAATGTCTGTCCGTTGCGAAAAGTGAAAGAAAATAATACATTTTTCCTACATTTAATAATATTAATTGCATAATACAATTTTCTTCGCTACTGGCATTGGTCTACAAATGTCCCAGATTGATGGTTCATGAATTAAGTGGGATAATTTTGTTTCATAAAGTCGTCATACATGCATCTACTTACTCGGAACATAAGCGAATCCTTCTTGGACCGGATGATAACTGGTGATTAAAAGTAGATTACTACTTAAAATATCGTAAGGAAAACAGTATACAGGGAGCCCGGGTAACCCACCCCCTCAACCTCTAAATCGAGTTTCAACCTGAATATGAGGATGTTGTTTGTACAGTTGAACGTCCAGAAACCAATATGTTACCGGCATTTGAAACCTTACGAAAAGCCCCAATCGAAGAGATACTCTCAGTAAAGGGATAGTTTAAACAAAGCACTTAAAGAAAAGAGACTGGTGTTGTTCAATATGAAGCATATAAATTGCATGATAATAATGCCGAACCACATACTGATTCAGAGATTCGTAAAAAATTCATGTAGCAAGGCTGTGAATTTCTGTTGCATCCACCATACACCTCAGATCTATAAGACTCTAATGATCACTTGTTTATCTCCCTGCCAATTTTTTTGTAAGGAAACAAATTCAAAACTGTAGCATATTTCAACATAATACTACTTCAGTTCTTTGCCTTTACAGACAAGGCATTTTTCAAAAATGGTTTTTAAAAATTACCATATTAAGATTTATTTGTAACGATGGAAAATTTATTGTACAATAAATATTATTAAATAAATGAAAAATGTATTTTTTGTTTCATTTCACAAATGGATAGAACTTTCCGATAGGCCTAATATAAAAAACACATTTTTAAAAAGTGTTGAAAAATTGTTCTGTAATTTGCCAAATCTAAAAGTAATATTCTAGCGAATTGAAGAAATACCGGCTTCTGCGTAAACTATTGAAAGGCGAATAACTCAAATGGCAGAAAAAGTCATAACAAAACAGAGTTCTTGTATAATTACAAAAAACTATTGCATTTAGCATTATTCTTGGTGAAAGTGCCGATGTGCATGGTATTGCGCGCCTTACAGTAATTGCACGATATTATGATAAAGATCGAGTTACCGCTCCTGCAACGGTTGTCAAGGAAAGAGGTTTTGAAAGACTTTCTAAAAATCATATTGGGCATAAATTATTCAACTTTTATTGCGTAATATATCAAGAATTTTGGTTTGGTTTTATTTACGTTTCTGTTGCAGCAATACGAGGGCTATTGGCGACGGACCTCGTAATTTTGAACCTCGTTCAAGTGACGAGGACGACACCTGAGATGGCACCTCCTCTCTTCTAACTTCCACACCAAGCTAACGGGAGGACTTTGGGCCCCTACAGATTTAACATGTATCACCCAGGCTACACAGCGAGTCTTTAGTGATATCACTAAAGACTCGCTGACTCGCTTTAGTGATATCCAAGACTCAGCGAAAACCGCCGACCGCGATTCCGATGCCTTAACCACTAGGCTACCACGGCTAATACATCAGGAAAGATTAGTAGCAAAATTTCATCACAACCCTTAATTTCTGCAATAAGCACTGCTGTTAAAATAGTTTATTTTGTAGTGCCTCGTTCTTCCTAAGTACAGAAGCAATTTAATTCTTTTTTAGAAGAAATGGAAAGGGAATTTGTGGATCTTCCCTTTTTCAGCCATGTCCGTCGGTACAGTCAAGATAATCTCTTGAATAAGTTTGTATCATTCATGTAACACATTTAAATTTTTCTTAATGAGAAGAAACATCATTTACCGAATTGAACGGTAAAGATTGGTTGTGCAAATTGATATTTCTGACATATAATAAACATTTCTGTGAAGTAAATTTAGGATTGCAAGGAAAGGGCCAAGCAGTGTATGAGCCTTTTGAATATCTGAATGGCTTTGTTACAAAATTAAGTATTTTTTCCCGTAATATTATTACTAGTACCAACAAATACTTTCCAAATGTTAAAATGTATGAAAATGCATCGCCCATACACTTAGACTTTGAAACTACGTTGAAACTCTTAAGGAGAAATTTTCAAAAGATGCAAAGATTTTGATACCTGTATGCCTACATTTTGTTTCCTCATCAAACTAGATTTAGTAGATTCATTAATAATATCATTCCATTTGTGAATTTTCGAGTAAATGGAAGTTGAGAATTTTGAAATGGAGTTTAATGAAATAACGTTTTTATTGTTATTGTAAGAAAAATTTAAGGAATTACGAAAAAATCTGGAAGATAACTCTAACGATATATCGACAGCGTTTTTAATTGCTGGATGGCATTGCCGGAAAGATTTGATTGTTTGAAGAAAATTGCACGTTCTCTGCCTTTTGGGTTTGCTGCTACATATCAATGTGAACAAATCTTTTCTCATATGAAAAATATTTTGAGTTCACAAGAAATTATTTAACAAATGAACATTCATTATTATATATGTCAAATTGAAAGTCACAAATTATATCCTTGATACTTCGATATTAAGTAGAGCTGTGTAGAGGACAGTAAAATGTTAATTTTTAAAAATTCTATATTGAAGGAGTACTTATATTTAACGCTGTATGCTTTTTAAAGATACATAATATATCTACAATTTTAATTATGTTGAAGGAATAGTTAATTTTTGTGTTGATTATTTTTATGTTAATAAATGTCTTCAAACGATACATAATTAATATATAATAAAACTCTTCATCTGTGTTCTTGGTTTTCTCACTCTGCACGCAAGGCCGTGGAAATCAAATTGTTTCAAATATTTCTTACTATTCATCTTCCTCATACATATTGGCAGATTGGCTTATCATACCACAGCTGCAAGGTTGCCGACCCTTATTATATATTATTCGAACTCTACATACTTCTATAGCTTAAAATGATTAAATTGTAAAACGATTTTATCGTAAATCAAGCTTACTATCGCGATTGAATTTAAAAATAATTTTAATCCATATTAATCTTTCCATTCAATTTCTCTTAAATATTATTGTGTTAATTTAAAAACATGGTTCTCCGAATTTCCTTTCTACTTCAAACAAACAGTGCATTTGAATTTTTCTTTGCGGTCCGGGAATTTAAATTTACGTACGTTCCCTGCATATCAATATAATAGAATAAAACCATGAAAAGAAGTATTCAGAAAAGAATAATTCCCCTTTTTTCTTTTGTTGAGAAAGGCATGCAACTTCTTTCTTAAAATTACTTTATATTATTGTGTTCTGTTAAAGCTGAGGAAGTGTTTCATCTTATAATTTGCGTTTACATATTTTTCATTTACCTGAGTTCTTAACGTAAATGGTTTTTAAAAATAGAACATGCATTATGTTGAATGCAGATACTCTCTGGAACGTTATATTTTATTCAAGAATTATCAAATATCATTTCGTGAACGTTAGAGTATAATGCTACGTAGCGTTTGTTTATATATATAAAAAACTTGTTTCATTATTTCAAAAGAACAAACCTGATCGTATCAATTTTTTTGTTACTTTAACTGTATTATAAAAATTCTCTGTATTTTAATGTAAATAAGATTTGATCATAAAAAAAAAGGACAAGGTAAAATTTTATTTTAGTTTTGGAGAATAAATATTCAAAACATACTCGTATATATATTAATGCAATTAACTATTTAAGGATTTTTTTTCTCGAGCCAAAGTGAAAAATACTCAAAATAGTTAGCTTAGCTTATGTTATTTCAGCTATAATTGTACTTTGATAATTTTGCTTATTACAATGGAATCCGGTTTTTTTTTTGGTATTTTAATACGAAAAAAATACCTTCATATCAAAATATCGCATTAAAATTTTACTTTTAAGGAATTGATCATAAGGGACGGTATAATAATTAATTAATATTGTCTCAAAAGGACTTATATGAGGATAAATGCATTTATGCTAAATTAACAAAATTTTCTTAATATCTAATGCTTGTTTAGCTGAAGTGACCTGCGCCCGAACTTTCAACCTCCAATGAATGAGTGAAAAAAAAATGTTCAACATTACTTGAACTTTATAAAATAATATTTAACGAGTGTAATTGTATTGAATGCTTTCGTATTGAAGATAAATGCTTGATAAAATAGAGTCCTTATATTTTCTAGACTGACAATAACATATCTTAGAGATATTTGTTCATAATGGGGAACACAAGAACTAGTGTTTGTTTTTCGTTAATACGCGTGAGCATTTTATATTTCACAGGTGTATCCTAGTTTTCTTTTTTTATTTATAACTACACATTTATTTATTTATCATTAGAAAATTTTAATTTTGATATCAGTCTTAAAATGTACTGATGGGAAAAACATATTGAAAATAGAGCTAGAAAAATGTGAATCGGCGTATGACAGATTTTAGAGATTTATTCAGTAAAAGCCTGCTTATCGGGAGGAGAGGGGAGGGGGGAGGATACGTTACAATATGTTCCAATGATAAGCGAAGCGGAGTTAAGCGACGTCATCTTGATACATAAACAATGAGAATAAGAGAAACAGGACAGATAACAGGAAAATATATCAGGTTTTTTTTGTTTCGTTTTGTAACATTTACTGTTAAATACTTCTTGTTACACTAATTGTAGATTTATTCATTGCTTTTATGATTTTTTTTTATCCATAAGGCATTCTTGAACCTTTTAAAAAAAATTCGGGGACAGAAGTTATGTTTGTGATGAGATAGGCCTTTCCTCGTTTGACATTTATTTATTTTTCTGTGATGAAGTCGTCAAACATTGTTTGCCTTTTTCTGCTTCATTCAGCAAGCATGCTGTTGATAAGAAAACGCTTCAATAACATTTCGTCTTGCTTTGAAATTATGCCAAAATTAAAAAAAAATAATAATATGTAAATAGATATATAATTTCCGTTATAGTGGCTAAATATTTTTATAGCAAATACGTTGAAAGTTCATTTTTTATCTTCATCTTCAGCAACTTCAATTTCATCATTTTCGTGTGTTTGTTCTGTTTATTCATCAAAATCATCGTTAGAAAGACTTTAAGGTATCCGCCTGCCTTCGAAGAGGATTTTTTTTTAAATAATTGAAAAAATAACTTTCTATTTGAATCATACTATAAGATATGGCTAGAAACTTAACACAATGTAAAATTTGCATAAATTAATAATTGTTTTAATATTTCAGTTCAAAAAATACATAAAAATAGCAGTAAAATGGCACTTGTGCAAAACACCAAAACTGAAATTTAAATAAAGGTATTTCAGTTCTGTAAATTTTATTATGATGAATTGAATCTAATTTAGGATTTGTGTCTCTCTCACAGTTATAACCCTGAAAATTAAATATTTATAGGAAGTCGTACTTTAACAAAATGAAAAAAACGTACAAATTTTTTGACAAATTATGACTTTTATCATCAATAAAATGCAAAATAATCGCATTATAATAATAGGAGAGGTTCAAATCCTGAACTCATTTTCATAGAGTATTCCATGAAAGTTTCATATCATTATATGCATAACTTTTTTCAATACAATGTTTTGCGCTGAAGCAAAATATGAAAATCTTGATTTTGTGAAAAAGCTGAAAATACATTTTAACCCTGAAAATTACCTAATTAAATAAACATTTAACATTAAAAAGCCCCTGATTTGTAAAGTTCACTATCTGTATTACATAAATAAGTTATCTTTTTTCTTCCTGATGGTCTTTAAAACTTTTCTACGCTTACATTTAACAGGTGATGTATAACAACTCTTCAATTCCCTGATTCGATTGTAATCCAACATTTTGTATCCCTTTACTGTGAAGTAGTCCGGATTTTCAATGTTCAGCTTATTTAAGACTTTTAAGCAGCCTTGATGTCCTTCGTTAAATTGTATAATTGCATCATATGCACCCAATTTCACAGTTTGCAAACAAACAAAGTTTTCCTTTAGTACTCTTTATCATATTACACCTTTTAAAGACTCATTTGCAATTTGGGTTTTAGGAAATTTCTCTTGCATGTTGGAAGATATTTTGATGGCGATATTACGTAAAATATCAATGAAAAACAAACATTAAAGTTCCATTTCCGGTAGTAGAATGCTACTTCCAGTTCTAAAATTTGACACAGACTATTGTTAAAATGCTTATAACTCAAGTTATATGTAAGATAAAAACAAAATTGAAACTGTTCTAGAAAGCTAAGAAATCCGGCTTTAATAATAGACCATAAATAAAAGAAAATCGACTTTTTGACCGAAAATCGCATTTTAAAAGTAGGCGGATACCTTAAACAGTATCGTGCGCGATTATATAATCGAACTTTGTGAACAAAGCTAGCTTAATAACTTCGTCTACATTGACAATGGATTCCCTTGTGTCGACATATTTGCTTAGTCTCGGCCATGCATTTTCCCATTTGCCTTTCATATTTCTTGGTAAACTCATCAAAGAAAAGGTTGATGTTATCTGTAGCATTTATGTTACTGTAGTTTCCCCAGTTTATCTCTCTTGCTTATCTTCTCCGCCGGTTTTATCAATCGGTTGTATGAATGTCCACCACAGATAATACGTTTTAAAATTTGATGTTACGCTTCGATTCATTGATTTGACTAACGAAGCTATATTTGGAGGAATATAAACCACTTCTAATGAAATAAACACTACATTATTAAGTTGAAAAAATGTGTTGGGTGGCTTGAAGAATTATTAATCAAAAGGAAAGCTTTCAGTTCAAGTTTTTTAAAATTTGTAGTAAAGTCTTTTTGTTAAACCAATTCTAGGAAATTTTCGTAGTGATTCAAGATTTTTTTATTGGACTTCCGAGATTTCTCACACGATTTCGCTAAATCCCCTTCAATCGTGAAAATATTAACATCTCAAAGAGGGGTCTTACAGTACAAGGGCTATTATTAATGAACATTTGATGTTGTGCTATTCGTTACTTTCTCTTTACTATTCTCGGGGACTTTATGGTAATTTGAATTGCATACGAAGTTACTTCCCAACCAAAATGAAACATGATTAGGTAAATGAAACAAAATCAGAAGTGAAGTGAATTAGAAGTAATGATATATAAATGAAAGGGAATTGAAGGAAAATAAAAGGGAGATAGAGGATAGTGACATATTGATAGATAAGTGTATTTTGTATTGAAACATCATAATTAACTTCTTGGATTGAAGCGAGTTCTTGTTAAAGCGATAAGATAAGAACCAGCTGTTAGTGCTAGATGTTTAAATTGGAATAAGTGATTAGGCAAGCTTAGATTTAATTATTAGAGCATAATCTAGAATTGATGAATCAAGTGGAATTCGAGAGAGAGAGAGAAAGATCTCATCTATTCTTCAGCGATTATTAGTGAAGTATTTTATGAAGTATTTTGCATGTCTTCAATTTGAGTTCAGCAATTATTAAGAGTCGAATAATGAAGAAAGGACGCTACAAACATACTTTTTGAACAATGGTATTCTGAAAGCGACTTTGTAATTACCCCAATGAGGAATTTGAGGCTCATTGACACTTAACCTGCTGTAACCTCTATTCTGTATAATGGGTATTTAATAAAATTAGAAATAGCCAGTGAAATCGCCAATCTTAAAATTCGTGATTATAATCATAGGTCTAAATTTAAAAGAAATCAAAATCATGATCACTACCAAATTCTTACTGAATAAAGTTTACAATATTTAAGCATTTCTTATTTAAATATATTGAATGGGTGTAAGTACTTTGTGTTTGAATTATTTTTGTAAGCATAAGGTAAACCCGTAAATAGAGTTTAAAAAAAACTAGATTTAACAAAAACTTTATTTGAAATGGTAAATACTTTATTTGAACTTTTTTTCAAAGAATAAAGAAGAAATATATACAAAAAA
>BMAW01040157.1:0-23461 GCA_019974015.1 Nephila pilipes
TTAAAGTTTAAATCATTGTACCTTTACATTAAATTACTTAAGTGATTGGCTAAAATTCCCCAGATTTATATGTTACACCTTCATTAACCTTATCTTTGGCAAATGCTCTTTTCTTTTTAGATCTATTTTTTCTCCGGGCAGTTTTCACACTTCATGATGAATGTCTGTCTTGATTCAGTTATCCGCTCTTCATCAAGTTGAGCAAACTCTTTCAATGTATTTGTTCCTACTCGCACATTAGCTGCATTTAAGACATCAAACAAACCTTGAAACCCTTTATTAATTTGTTTGACGGCCAAGTAGGTGCCTAATCGTAGAGTTTGCAACTTTCTCAACGAAAACTTATATTTCGGTATAAATTTCCACAAAACGCCATTAAGACTTTCACTTGTATTTTGTGTTTTCCTATGCAAACATTTATTCAGTAAATGCTTGTCGCATAGTTTCATACAATAAGGTTTAATGATGTTCATTATGTTTTGGGGTAGTCCTTTACCAGTATCATTATATTACCAGTATTTCGAAGCTTTGAACCCACACGCTTTTGAATGTATATTAAACATTATTTTCATCATAAATATTTCTAATCGAATCAGAACCTCTTGAATCACCATCCTCATAAAAGTGCACACATTTTAGTTTTGGAATGTGAGTTTATCTTTCAAACATGCGATAGATAACGACGGGTTCCATGGCACCGGATGATCCCACATGTTTCACACAGTTATGAGTAATTCTACCTTCAGGTTTTTTTTGACAAAATCTGCACATTTTTGACATAATTTCAATGTCCAGAACTATGCAAGTATCTATGGATATGGCACTAACACATCCATTCAGAGACAAATGTCCTCCTCGCTGCCATGTTCCATCGACTGACACACCACACTGAACAATTTCATCAAAATTATTTTTCTCGTGAATCTCAGTGGAAGCCTTATTCATGATTTTATGTGCCACATTACTGGAAACAGTCTCCAACTTTTTTTTCCAAGACATCTGTAAGTTGTCTTAGATGGAATGTTCAAATTCATATCTGAACACAGCTTTTTTGCCTCAGAATGTCCTTTTCCAATAATCCTCAAGCCAAAAACAAATGCAAGGTTGATGTTGTGCATTTTGTTCACTTTTGGAGATGTACAGAAGGAGATGGAAGTTTTACAATTTGGACATTTTAGTAACAAATTAGATGCTATGCTAAATACACTGATTCTTCGAAAAGCTTTATGCCATTTTTAAAACCCTCAGAACAATTAAATGAAGAAATAAAATTAATTGAAATTTTAAAATTAATTCATATGTTATAATTTTTATTTTCTAAATTATCAATTGTTTTTTAATGTGACTGAAGCTTTGATTCATTTACAGTTGTTGTAACACATCTATCAGTGCTCTTCTCATCCAAATTCTTGGTGTAATGGTTTCCCTTAAACTTATACTTTCGAACAGAACTTCGATTTTTCTTATTAGCCATGAATTTTAATAAAATACTAATGCTAACTGATAAGATCAAAAATATCTAACTGAAATTAATTTCTATCAAAATCAATCCCAACATTTGAAATGAGTACTATCGTAAACACAGTTTAAGCTTTGTAAACACAATATTGTTGCCAAACATTTTGAAGAAATTGAGTGTTGCCAATCGGCAGATCCTAAAAGCACAAATGAAACAAATAATTTGCAATAAAAAAGTATTGTGACTATATATTAAGATGAAAATTATCCTATCTCTCAAGTTGGACCAAACTGCACACAGTATGCAAAATTTCATTAAAATTGGTTCATTAGTTTAGGAGTTCAAAGCTGACTAACAACGTGACACGAAATTCTTATACATAAAGATATCTAAATCACTTCATTTCTTTCATCTAAATTACCTAATCACGTTTCATTTTAGTTGGGAATAAATTGTAATTTTATTCAATTTAAAACTGATAAAAGTTCTGAGGTTAGTGAAGAGAAAATCACAAATAGCCCAACAACATACCAACGAGACTTTTATCAGTACAAGAATATTCAATTAACGTTCAATGTTTGAATTTAATTTCGAAACTGCTAGAATGAAGAAATACGTCGACATGAATTTTTATCGTATTCACAGGTTCAAAATGTGCGTAAACACATTAAATACACATTTTAGGTGTTTATATTTTTGTTTAGAGTGATTTATCTTTCAAATGCCTGTTAAAACTATATGGAAACTGGCTAATCAGGCAAAATCGCTAATTGAGCACGGCAGTGATACCGAACGCGCCGGATTAGTAGCATCTACTGTGATAAGTAGCCTGATGAAAATTATTATACATTAGTTTTCAGTTTTAATTTATCTTTTTTATTTCTATTTTATTTTATAATTAAACAAGAAATAACGAATGTTGTTAAAGTTACAACTCCGAAAACTTTTTTGATGCAAAAAGGATCAAGCACCCATGACATTGCATCGACCACACTTAACAAGTTCGTCAGTGGTTTCACTTACATCCGGACAAGACACTCTTCGAAGACAACTGGACTCGTGTGAAAAGCCAAGCAACATTTCTATTTCCGGTAACTTTGACCTTTTATACTCTGATCTCTTGGGGTCCCAAAAAATCCTTGCACAAGATACTACGGTTTTTCAGGCTCAATTTCCTTTCAAGTTTGGTGTCAACTTTAATAAATAATCATATCATTACCACGAAACGTAATTTTAAAACATAGATATTTTAACTAAAATAAGTTAACACGACTTAACTAGTATTGAAACGATTTGTAACGAGATGATTTATGCATGTGGCAACAGTGTGAAATGAAAAAAAAGTTTTATGGATGTCAAGAATTTTTGTCTGTGAGTTATTTATAACTAACCTGTTTATTATAAATGGACAAATGGAAAGGTTGGGGTGCTCTGGGACCAAAAGCTGAGTTAATTTGTTCAGCTTACCAACTAAAGACGAGGATTACTTCCTGTGGTTTTAGTAGAGGCTTTGCCAATTTCATTCCACTCAAAATTTCCGAAGAGTAGGTACATTAGATACCTATGAAACGTTCAGCTAGAACGTCACGTCCGAAGGCATTGTATTATTTATTTTCTAGCACGCAACAAGCATAAAAAATGTCATATTTGCGTAGTAATTGTAAGTTTGACAAACACACTTTATTTAACTGTACAAATATCAACTTTAATATCTTAATTACAGTAAAATAGAATAAATAGATAAAAATAGAAATAAAATATAGGTATTCTGCCATTTGACGCAACCTATGCAAAACTCTCCTGCCGAAGTGGTGACCAAGGCCTTGAGAACTACTGGTTGTATCCCCGATCAAAACTTGCCCAACTATATCTAAGACGACCGCACATAGATCACAAGTGATGTATGGGCTACGTCACCCGTGTCAAAAAGATCCACCACTTCAAATCAAGACAGCTGATAACATCAAATGGAAACTGTTCAAAGTGAAACTCATTATAACAGGGAAAGATGTGTATAAAATGCTGTAATGGTTGGATAAGCAACCTTTTTCAAATATCGTTCAGAATCTATCGTTCTTCAGAATCATCACGAGATATTGGAGGGGAAGTATGTGACGGCTCTTTTCTCCAACAACAATAGATGTTGAAACGTCTTAATAACTAATAGTCTGAAGGATAATCCTTTTTCGGTCTTGTTAAGCGACTGCGTAAAGCGACCGGACGTTTTCTTTGGATCTAACGGTTGCGGGTTCGAAAGGCCACCGATGTCTACGGTCAACTCCCCCCCCCCCGCCATGGGGTGGAAAACATCACCTTCCAAGCTATTACCGTGATTAACTCTTCGCAAATGATTCTTGACAAATTCGAGATTTTTCTTTTCTTTAAGTTTCCATACTTCCATAGTTGCGCTGTTTAAAATGAATCGAATTGTCTAATGAGTTCCAGCAACCCTAAGAAATTACCATTGAGAAGTGAACCCAATTTCTCTATTGTGCCTTGAAAAGCAATGCCTCTTTCCGCTTAAGTACAAATTACCAATATGATTTGCAATAACACGTTTTCCCAGTCAGTAATCTCCTCTTGAATTTGTTTCTAGATTTTGTTGCCAACTAAACCTTATCCACCTGTTAAATATGTCAATAAAGCATCCCTATGATTAGAATTTTTTTCGTGGCTCTCGAGTAATTTGATATTCCACCAGTCACTAAAACTTGTTTATTCTACGAATATTGAGGGTCTTTCAGAGGCGAAAGGCTTAGACACAAGACAGAATAGACATCCAGTAGATTGCGAGTAAAGTAATTATTCTATTTCTTAGCTTTCTCCATTAGCCTTTCATCCAAAAATATTTTAACAATGCAATATCGTAACTTTGAATCAAAGTTTTACGGGACTTTTCAAATGGACCAGAATGCGGGTGACAGCCATTCGGTTGGCGAGGAAACCAATATGTTATGTCCATGTAGGAAAATTTACATCATAATTCGGGATCATTACCTAATGATCCCGGATGATTTCAGTTTTGGTAGTTTGTTATTGTATTTGATTGAACTCTGTCTAAGGGCAACAGAGAGCTATCAAGGATGAACTTCGTACTTTTGAACTTCGCTCAAGTAACGCGGATGACACCTAAGCTGGCATTTTCCATTCCAAATGGGAGGACTTGGAACATCGCAAAAATCACATAATTCTGAATTTTGGGTAATGGCTCTCTGCTCGCAGAACATATCAGTTCAGTTAGTTAATGATTCTTAACCAAAATTGGAAAAATATTTTTTAAAATTTGTTGGAAATTTTCATTTTGGATGTCTACTCCTGAGGAAATGAGAATGTATGGAATCTGATTATAATTTTTAAATTAATTTTTTAACATTTCATCGAAATATTCCGAATTTTATCAAAAAACAATTATTTGCTTGAAAATTATGAAGATCTGAAATATTCAATACCTCAAAGTTTAAATTAAGTATTGAAATGATTATAACATACACACACATATATATACATACACACTCACACACACACACACACACACACACACACATATATATATATATAGTTAATTATATATATATATTCATTAATTTATACAAAAATTTAATTTTGTCAAAATCATAAGAGAAGTAAACGTAACTGTAGCCAGATAACGTAATAATGTCAAATCTGATTTTAAATGAGATCCAATGAGAGTGAAACCTCTATAACTATTGTTCAATGCATTCAGGGAAGTAGAATGTAGAAAACATAAAAATAACAATTAAGAGTACACCAAATGATGACATTACATCTAAAAATCTTAATCATTTTAAATTGAGCAAAATATGTGTGTGTGTGAATCATCAGTGACCTTCCAATTTCCCCAAAATAACACTGATATTCAGTTCAATTGCTTTATTGCAAAGTACGTGTAGTGAGTAATTAATTTCTGAATAACAATACCTAAAAGCCCTTAACTATTTGATCACACACCACTACAAAATTATTACTATTTCTATAAACTTTCATTAAGAGAAGATAAAATATTATTAAATTACAAAAATACATATAAAAAATGTTGAGTGACATCCTCATCAAAAATTGTAAAAATTCTCTGTTTTAAATAATTTTTTTCTTGCCAGGAAGTAACGGAACAAAGATGAAACAAAGCAGCATTAAACCTAGTAATTTTGAGCGTGAACCTTTAAGTATCTTTAAAAATACGTTCGTTAAAGCAAGCACCCTCTTACACATTAAACGATTGACGTCATCAGCCACGACCACGTGTGAAACGATAAACATTGCCAGAGAGAAAATAGTAATTCGTGAAGGAAAAGGACTGATTTCTTCTGTCTGTCCCGCAATCTTTGTTTTTGTTATTTTTATTTTTCAAGTCCACTTAGTTTTACCCCATCCATCCATCTAACACGTCAGGGTCCCCTCTACGATCTCAATCATCGTTGCCATTTTTCTTGAACAAATTTGGCTGAAGAGAGGCAGAACAGGCAGCTGCAAATAAACATTGGGAACTAAAACAAGAAGCAGGTGATTTATTAACGAGTAGAGCTTATTTTAGGACATTAAAATGAATTAAAAATGGGAATTTATCGGTAGCTTAGAGCTTTATTTGTGTATATTCATTTAAAGGTTATAATTTAATTTTTTTAATTCAAAATTTCTTAGTACGTTTGTACATGAATATATAGTTTATTCGTAAATTTCATTCGAGAAAAATTATTTAAAAATAATCTTTTAAGCTAACAAAAGTTTAAACAATGCTATGTGTTTGTAATTTTTTATCTTTAGGTAAAAAAAAAATTCTTTTGGAAATATTTCTTTGTGTAATTTATTTGCATTGAAATATTTATTTGCCTACACAAAATTATTTTGTGTTCATCTGTACTTATTAATACTATTGTGTAATTTCATGCAGAATTTTTTTCACTTTTAGCTCGTCAAAAATAAACCTTTAACAAAACCAGATTCAAATCTACATTACAAAATTCTTCTACAACTGTAATTATTTGGAAATTAAGTAATACTGAAAACAAGTTATCATTAAAACTAAAGTTATCACTGAAAACGACACTTTTACTCATATATAAGTCAACAAAATAAATCCAGAGTAATTCCTTTTTAGAACATTATTAATAATTACATATTAATTCACAATTATTTCATCGTCATCAGGATTAACTTATAATTATTTTAATACCTGTTTAGAAATGTTCTAATAAACGATGAGGGAGAGAGAGAGAAGTAATATTGTTTTAAAATTGTTTGAATATGTGAAAAAAATATAAATGTCTTAAGATTTCGTTCAAATTTTTGAATGCTTAGCGAATAATTTAAGTAAGTTTTAACAAAATATTTTTTTAAATCCTGGGTATATTTTTAATTGCAACAAGGAAATTGGCCTTTCTGTCTTCGGCTTAAGTTAAAGAATAGACCCAAACTTCAACCCTGTTTTCAGATAGAAAAAATTCCCCAATATTAATGTAAATTGCTGTAGATATAACAAGTATAATCATTTATTAGACAACATTCCTGAAATTTTGAAAGTTTTAAAAAAATATGCAACTTTTTGCCATTGTGCAAAATGGATATTTAATTTTCCATTAAAGTATAGGGGAAGAAATATTCGAACACATTGTTTGCAGAAAAAAAATAGTTTGATTTAAATTTAATTTAAGCAGAATTTAATATTTTAGAAATATATGCTTCTCTTTATATAATAGCATAGCTAGAATACTATTTTGCGTCGTTATTATTTAATTTTTTTTAAGACTTCAAATTAATTTCGGTTAATTATTGACGTATTTCAGGGATTTTCTTTCCTTAAAGATGTACCCTTAACTACGAATACTTATTTTTGCCAAACGCTTAAAATTTCTCTCTGATATGAAATCGCCAAATCAAATAATAACAATTTGTAATTTGTGAGAAATAGTAGACGATGGGAAAAGTTCTATGGTTTTTCTGAAAACGATTATAAAGTCACCAATTTAGTAATGTATTACGTGTTTATAAAAATTTATTTACATATAATAATGGTATATTTTTACTTCATTTACGTGATTTTGTTTAATTTTTAGGGAAATTTGTGTTATTGAAAAGACGTTTATAAAATTAAATTTTATAAGGAGAAATGAGAAAGGAAAGTAGAGAGAGAATATCTGTATTAATTAAAAATTGAATTTCTTCGAAATTTAGAAATTAAAGTTTTATTAATATTTCCTATAAAAATAATAACAAAATGCAAATTACTATCTCGGGAAACATGAACTGTGAAATTTTAATCATATTAAAATGTCCTGAATGATTTTTTAATTTAATTTAATTCATTAATATTATTTTAAAAAATAAATTATGCATCTCATAAAATTTAAGCATTAGGATCATTGGAATAATTATTAATAAAATATTATTTCTTACACAGAATTCAAAAGTTTGGCTGAAACTTAAATTTTCAAAAATTGTATATTGTAGCACATTAATTTATTCTGGAGAAATCATGAAGTGAAATGTTTACCAGCTCAATAATATTCATTGCATTCGTATGAAAAAAACAAAACACTAAAACATCAACTCTAATTTTGTTTAGAGGATTAGCGTATAAAGATGAATGAAAAACAAATTAATTAACATTGGGAGTAAAAACCTGAAAATAAAATTCTACCTTTGAAAATTCTACCGAAATCCTCGTCATTTGAACGTTTCAATAAACTTAAGCTCTTATTGTAAATATATGTTACATTTGTAATAAGTGTTATATCTGTCATAAATGAAGTTATAAGTAAACATTATATCTTTAGATTTTTGCTAAATAAATATAATAACAAAACATTATATAGATCAGTTAATATTTATGCATTCCAGTCCCTTCTTCCCCCAATCTTAAAAATTATTAACGTTTCCATAAAATAAAATTTAAAGATTCTTTCGGAAATACTTTCTACATTCATTACAAGTATTACCATCTCTAAGCCAAACCACTAATGCTATCAGCCAGTGAAGACCAACCCGCGGCACACGTGCCAAAGTACAGACGGTGGAGTCCTAACAATGGTATGCAAAGATTTCTTGAAAATTTTTAAAAAATTGGAAAAAAATAATAATGTTGTCGTCAGGAGCTTTATCAAAATCCGTGAAATCTCAACTCATACGCTACCTAGTTGATTGCTCAGCAAAACACCACTGCCTGATGACACCACGTGATCTTGGGACGAGACTAAGTATTTTAGTTGCCTTGCTTTGGCGCCTTGTTCATTGGCTCGATATGTGAGAGCGAATGCGACACTTTGTTTCCATGACTCAGTTGATTTCAAGCAGCCGAACAAGACGTTAAGCTCTTTTAAATCTTTGTTAAATTTTGATGTCAAGATTCGTTTTAAAAATTTTATTTTACTATGCCCTGGTGTAAGTTCTTGACATCGAAAAAATATCAAGAGAATATTGCAATTCATGACTTTAATACTGTATGAGAAGAACTGTTTTTTTGTGCATATACTAAGCAAAATATCTCTTAGTCTGTTTATTTGATATGATGTAATTGTATAGCAGTGCTGAAAAAATTTAATCTATACCGATGATTCAAACAACTGCATAGAGATTTCAAAGGCCCCTATCGATTCCATGTTGCAAACGGATTTTATCAATGAAAAAAAAATGAAATCAACAGCCGGCCAGCAATCTCTGTTTCAGAAGAAAAGCAACGAAATAGAAACTATGAACTTCCTTCGTTACTGACTCGCTTTAAAATGGCAGGAAAAGAGATAATCAAATATAGATCATGTTAATATTTGAACAAACTGTCGGTGATATAAAATTCATAAATATGGTCAATAAAATAGTTTGTCTAGCAATATGCGTTGTATAGCAATATGCATAATAGTTTGTCTAGTAATATGCGTTGTATAGCAATATGCATCATAGTTTGTCTAGCAATATGCACTCAAAAACATTGAAAATAGTGCACCAAGAAGGGAGCTTCGGATTGAAATGAAATTTACTACAAATGATATACAGATGGGAGATTCACTTTATTTCAAAAAATGAAGATAATTAAACAAATACACAGTATGTACAATTAGACATATTCAGGGGAATTTCAATAACGCGTCGGACCGCCTCCTGCTGAAATACTTGCTGCAACACGGTACGACATTGAGTTGATTAGACATCAGATCTTGTCCTGAAGCAGATGGGCCCAAAATTCTCGAACAGCCACTTTCAAATCATGCACAGAGTAACACGGCGGCACCCGGCACTTCAGAAATCCCCAAAATGCTCTATAAGGGAAAGTCCAAAGAGCTAGCCATCCGTGGAAAAGCCTGAACATGACGTCAAAAGTTCTGAGTTACTCGAGTTGCATGCGGACGAACATAATCTTACTGAAAAACTGTCCCTGGATGATCATTTAAGAAAGGTCCCACGAGGTCAAAGACTGTCATCAATATAACTCTATCGTGTCAAGGTTCTACTCCCCACAGTTATAGTTAACCAGCTACCACAGACTATAGATCCCAGACAATTACACATCTGTGTAGGTAGCGTGTCGTGCGACAACGAAGGTAGAATAGTAGCTTTCACCAGGGCACTTCCACACTCGTATAAGGTTATCATCTGTCCCCAAATAGAAACGAGATTTATTTCTAAACTCTACGTTTTGCTAATCTGTGGTAATCCACATCGATCTGGCTTGACACCACTGTAGACGGAGACGCCGATGTTTCGGTGATAAAGGCAGTATATGAAAATGACACTTGGATTACAGATTCGCTTCCATACGCGTTTGGAAATGGTTTGTGGAACAATTGGCAGCTCTTTATTTGATTGCATAAAAGAATGCGTCACGATCAGTGCAGTTGCCTCACGATCCTTCAATCCTCTCACCTCGTCATCTTTCTGGTCGTTCCAGACGTGGTTCTTCACGCATGAGTGCTATCTCGTGTCCACTGCTTCTAACCTGATCTGCCGGCACGATCGACCTAGCGAGTAGCAAAGTGTTGACCAGCCTGAAGTTTTCAAGCCGATGATCAGATCTCTCTCAAACTTGCTGAACTGTGCGAGATGTCTTTTGGTATCCTTCGCTTTCTAAACTCATTCTAGAGTCGAAATATGATTGTTACGTTTATAAACCTCCAATATTCGTCGGTTTATATCAGATCTACTTACTGATTGCAGCACCACTACAGGGTGTGCGGCTATGCACATTGGCACTTGAATCATTTTCATATCGGACATCATTCAACTACTTTGCAAAGTTTTTCGATTGTAGCTTGTTTCCTAGTTGGTGGGCTATTTTCTATGTTTCTAAGTGTAGATGACATGGGGCAATATCTCTCGATGACGCACTAATTGCCTCTGGACTACAATATTGAAAAACTAGCTTGGGATAAAAGATATGATAGCACAAACGATAGTCAGTTAATCATATTTGTGTGTTACACGAACGATAATTTTGATATTATGGAAGAGCTTACTAATTTGCGTCAACTAGTTTTAACTACTGGCGAGGACATTCTTACGGAGCCTAAATATGAAATTGAAGTTAATGAAGTAGATTGGACAAAATTATACAGTGTTTGCACTGATGAAATGCCTTGCATGATTGGCAGGATGAAAGGTTTTGATACATTGCTTGAAAATTATTTGGGAAGAAAGGTTTGTAATTATCACTGTATTATCCTTCAAGGTAATACAGTGATATGTGCCAAGGAATTTAAATTTGTCTTCTGTTGTTGATCCTGTAGTGTGCTGTATCAACACAATATGAGCTCGAGCTCTGAATCGACGATAATTTCGAAACTTTTCTTAGATGAAACAGAAGAGGAAGGAGAGTTGCTCCTTTTTTTATTATGGGGCATTCAAAATATTGTTCAAGATTGATATGCAACTGAAACAACAAATTTTGTTAGCAATTTCAAGAATAATGCCTAATATTTAGGTTAAAAATATTTGGTAAAATACAAATTCAAAAAATACATTAATGAAGTATTAACTGAGTTTTGTTTTAATTTTTACATTATTTTTTACATCTTCACTACTTAGACTTTCAAAAAAAAAAAAAATGTGCTGTTTGCAAACACTTCATAATCAGCTTATAAATAACATTTTCTTTTCATCTTTCTGCATTTTTTAATGTTGAAAAAGTTGGAAATGGCCCGCATGATTTCTTTTTGTTCAGATTAAAGCATTCTTCCCAAAAAAATTGGTCAGCATGTTAAGGCAATCACAGAAAAATAAAATACTTCTGGTTTCACTGCAAGCTTTTCTGAATATTAAACACTTGTGATATTTTGTTTTGGTGATACCTCGCATTACAGCTTACATTCATAATTCTAAACGTAGGTTACGCATTTACAGTTTTTATTTCAAATAAATACTGTAACAAAAAACATAATTAAATCATAAATCATTAATGTAGTAACAAGAAAAGTTTTATGTAACTTCCCAAAAGCAATATGATGCACGTTTTACGCAATGGATGTACATAAAATTTTAATTACATTAATTGGTAATTTAAATATGTAATTTACTTTATAATAATAACTAAAGTAGCGACAATACAGTTTAGGTCCAGTTACATTCATTTTTGTTATAATTATTATAGATCGGATATTTTCAATTATCTAGCGAAGTTTTCTAATTTTCTAGAATAAGTTTTTAGCATAATGAATGTTTTAGTTTAAAGGAAATATATTTTACATATGTTAGACTCAGAATTATAGTTCATTCAAAGAATATTCATTGCAGTTGAATTTTATAGAATATATAATTCTTACATACAACATCACAGTAAGAGTGCTGCCTTACGAAACCTATATTGAACAAATCTTTTTTGCTTCATCTGAGGCTTTTTTTTCCTCCTTATTATAATTGAACACAAATTTTCTTTAACTTATATTCAAATTCGAAAACATTATCATTCACGAAAAGATTCTCTTTCCTTTGGGTCCCTTGAAAGATAGATTATTAATTTTCTAAATATGCAAATGATGTCTTCAATTCAAAATAACAAATATGCATAGTTTTAAACAATAGAATTTTCAAATTTCATGTTTTGATCTAAAAATAGAAGAGAAAATAAAACTTCATTTTGATATTTACCTACTTAAAGGGATTGTCGCGCCTTTCCCCCTTCAACTAACTTTTTGGCGTTATTTTATTTGAGAACCTCACCTTGTGAATAAATGGTGCCTTATGTAAGTCAGCATTTCTATATGTGTAGAAGAATAGTGATGTTGAGATAGAGATATTGGATGTGCTAAAGGGCTGAAAGGAGATTAGAAGTAGTTAGTAATATAATAGAGCACACGATTTTGCTGCAAGAAAGTCTTTTGATCGTCTGAAAGTTGATGTTTGACTCAGATCCAGTTTATAAGCATTATTCCTGATTCAGATCTAATTTTGTTGTTAATGAGTTAATCAAAATTTTGGGTTGTAATCTTGGGTTGGGGTCGTGAGTTAGAGTCGATTTTTATTACAATTAAATTTACACGGTAGCATAAAATAAATTTGCTACCCTTTTGCTGTGGGTAATCTAATATTGCATTGGTGGCACAGAACTAGAATAATCCATAAAATCAGAAAAGAAGGATATTTATCAAAGTTAACATATTATGGATAGATCCAGTACGACAACGTATATACAGTAGTTGTTTTACCCATCTGTGGGAAGAAAAAAAAAAGCCACTCTTTATGCTGGCAAAACCTTCTCGTAGTACCCTCTATTGAGAAGAATTAGAGCTGATTGATTATATTTGGTTTTATTATTCACAACCCCCCTTAATCTAGCGGTTCTAAAATATATTAAGTTTTCCCCTTAAATTTTGAAATTGTGGTCTGGGAAGAGGTTTTGTCAGCATATGTGCTATATTTGATTTACTGTCACAATATTCAAGCTGGGTTATTCTATTTAGATGCAAATGTCTAAGATAGTGGTAATTCACATCTATGTGTTTGATTCTTGAATCACTTTTTGGAGCTTGTGCAAGAATGATGCACGACTTGTTGTCCTCGAACAGTCATAGTTGATGTTGTTCCAGTCTGAGGTCTTTCAAAAGAAGTATCAGCCACTGGATTTCTTGTGCGGCTTGGGCTGCAGCAAAGTACTCTGAATTGCATGAAGAGAGTGTGATGCAATTCATTCTTTTCGAAAACCAGAAAACGGGGCTGTTCCGAATAAGAAAAATCTTTCCACTTGTTGAGCTTCTGGTCTTGTTGGTCCCTTGTCCAATAGATGTCGGTGTAGCAGGTGAGGACAGGAGGGCTCATGATGTTGATAACAAGATTAAAGTCCTTGGTTGTGTTTAAGTGTATGATTAGTTTCTTCAGTGCTGTCTGGTCCTTTTCCGTTGGTGTTTCATTTTTTATGTTTAGTTTGTTCACTGTTAGTGATATATCTGGTTTTAAGACTCTGGGGATATACAGAAGAACTCCGATTGCCTGTCTGTATTCCTAGTTGTCTTCTAAGTTTTCTGTATTGTCTTCATTTTTCGAGTATTATTTATCCATTGGGATACAAGTTGGTTTACGATCCTTCACGCTATCTTTTCGAGAAAGTTTTTAATTTTCTTCTTTTCGTTAATGGGAAGATTTCCACCTGAATCTCTCCGGATATTGATTCCAAGATAGTTCTTTACTTCTTCTAAGTCTTTAATCTCGAACTTTTCTTGGAGATTTTTCACTGTTTCGTTTATTTTGTTATTATCACAACTTGTAATCAGTAGATCATCGACGTAAAGAATTACAAGTATGATTTTCTTCTTCTTATATATCTTTTCTTCTTCTTCTATGATATATTTATTTTCTTCTTTTGTAAATAAACTGTTATATGCTATAATTTGTTGAAAGTTGTTGAGCTATAGAACTTCAGCTATCTTTTGGTTCCAAGCTTCAGCTGTATGCTTGAAGCCGTAAAGAGACTTAATTTGCAGACTTTCTGTTCTTCACCGGGAGTTATGCATCCTTCTGCCTGCTTCATATAAATATCTTCATGAAGATCCCCAAGGAGAAATGCTGTTTTTATACAGATATGTTTCACATACATCCTTTTGTAGACTTCTGTTGTCAGAAAGGCCCTTATGATGGTGTGCTTCACAATTGGAGCGAAAGTTTCATCATAGTCAGTAAATTGTGAACTTCTGGCTGTATCCTTTGGCCACAAATCTTGCCTTGTATTGATTGTATAGTATTTCTATCTTGGTTCACACGCACAATTTTCCTTTGAAGGTCCATTTACATCCTATAGGCTTCTTTCCTTTTGGTAATTTTACGAGATCCCATGTGTGATTGTTATAGAGAGATTTCATTTCCTCTTCTATAACTTCTAACCACTTATTTTCGTCACTGCGACTGAGAACTTCTTTATAATTTTCAGGATCGTTTTTATTTTCATTAGCTGGGTAACCAAATCTATCAGGAGATTTTTCTTTATTTGATCGGCTGGATCTCTTGGGTAATACTATGGATTCAATTTTTGAGGTGTTACCTTTTTCATCATCAGATTCTTCATTAATGTTAATTTTTTCTGTTGATGGAAGAGGCATGACTGTTACATTATTTTCCTTTTGATCATCTCCTACGAATCTTATTGTTCTGCTAATAATTATTTGATGATCCGATATGTAGATTTTATAACCTTGCTTCCTTGATCAGAGCCAATCAGAATTTCTTCAATAGCTTTTGCATCCAATTTTCCTCTTTTGCTTTTATGGACGTACGCAAAGGCTCTTGACCCAAATGTCCTTATGTTGTACAGATCAGGTTTCCAACCGGTCTATAACTCGAATTGTGTTTTCTTATTTGGTTCTGTAAATTATCTATTTTCAATACAATTTGCAATTATGACAGCTTCAGCCCGAAATTTTTGAGGCAGAGTTGCTTTAGACAAGAGACATCTCGTCATTTCTACGAGACTCCGTTCTGTAGAGGCGAATACAATACAGTCAGCTCGTGAACAATTCCTTGATCCTTCAGAAAATCTATTTTCCAATGTATTCTGCTCCATTATCACTCCTAAGAACTTTAATTGTTCTTCCAAACTTGTTTAGTGTCCTCTCAACGTATTCCTTCAACTTTTAAAGCACCTCATTATTTTTCGATAGAAGATTTATCATTGAATATTAAGTATAATCATCTACGAAAGTTAGAAAATAGTATTTCCCACTTACGCTTTGCGTTTTTATCGGTCCTATGTTCTAAATCTAGTGGACGTTTAGATCTATGTTTTGTTTCTTTACGATAAGGAAATTCCAAAAGTTTTTTTTAATGCAGTGTATACAGTCCCGTGTATGTTGACAATTATCTAACTGAATAACATTAGCAAGATTTTTATTTATAAGTTGCCTAATAGAATTAATGTTGCGGAGGCCAAGTCTCTTCCACCATAAATAGGTACCATTGGGATTTTTACAATTTTCGCTAAGTCGGGTTTCGAATCATTTTTATCTTACTGCGTAATTGCCTCTCAAAGACTGGTGTTATTTGAAATTGCTTCTAAATAAACAGTACCATTTTTCTTAACTTCACATTGATTATTGTTGAAATGTACGGTGTAACCCTTTTCAGTAATTCTTTTTATCGACAACAAATTACACTTCAACTGTGGTAAATAATATGCGTTTCGTAAACGTATTTCATGAATGCCGTTTTTCGTTTTGGTTTTGAAATAAATATTCCCGATATCTCGCGAAGAAATACTTTTCATATCTGCAACGATAATTTTTTTCGATTCCACTGATTCATCTAGAAACGAGGATATGTTTGCATCCTTTATGAGGCCAATTCTGGCGCCATTATGGAAAAATAAATCCTTGAACCTTCTATATTGAGTTTTTTTTACAAGTGTTCAATATAGCATCTTCTAGTTACACGTATAATGTCAAGATGGTATGAAGTAGTAATTTGTTGTACAGCTGCTGAAATTCGTTGTTTAAATTCACATAAATTTGTAGTAATGGTTGAGCATTACAGAAAATAAGCCAGAGTGTGCCTATGGCAGCAAAAATTAATATTAAATCGGTTGTTATTATTTGAGAAACATTATATATGTACAGAGTGATCAATTTAAAAAAGTATCCGTTTGTTTTTTGTATTATCCACATCATAATATATGTAGCAAAACTTTCAAAATCCTTACTTATTCAATATTTCTATATTTGACGTGAGGGTATCGTTTTTTTTCACTTTCTAAAAGTGAAAATTCTTTTTTAAACATAAATTCGTGTGAACATCGCTTGTAATTTTTAATCCGATTCTTTCAAGTGATTTAAGCAAATCGTTTGCTTCTTTCAATGTTTTTATTTTTATTTTATTTTTGAAAGCTCATTACTGTAGGTTATGAATGGCAACAAAAAAATCGTTTGCATGAATTAATTCTATGATTTTAATGAATTCTGAGATGTGCCTGAACATAATTCAAACTTTTATTGCTTCTCTTGAGATACAGGACAGTTACTGGTGGTTTCAGGAAGACGGAGCCCTTCCATACATGTCAAACCTAACAATGAAAGTGCTAAAAGAATTCTTTGATGTCCATTTAATTTCAATAGGCCTCTGGCCATCAAGGTCACCAGGCCTCACCCCGTTAGATTTTTTTGTGAGGTTATCTCAAAGATAAAGTTTTCCAGTGAAGTTCTACTCCCATCGATGAATTAAAACAAATCATAACTTAAGTAACCATATCAATAACACCAATGATGTTGCAGAGTCTATCAAAAAATTTAGTTCGACGTGTCCATGTTTACACTCAAAATGGTGGCTAATATTTTCCACATTTGCTGTAAGGAATGATAATGTAAAAAAATTAATTAAATTATGTTTTTCAAATATAAAATAATCACAGGATTGAGTAACATTGTGCGTCTCCATTTCTGTTTTACCTCACAAGTAAAGTTGTAACAGTCCAATAGTGTTAGAAATTGCCTCCCACACTTAAGCAAGGTTCAAACAATTATACTTCAGCGTTAGAATAGTTGCCACATCCGTCATATTTAAGGAAAATAAGAAACACCAATGGGTACTCTTTTAAATTGATCACCCTGTATGTATATATATAAGGATATGTAACGCTTAAAGATTATTATTTGAATATTCTTTTTTAGAATGGGATTGCGTTGATAATTATCAAACTATATACGAAACAGATTAGATTGAAATGTCACTACTGAGGGTTTTATATTATTGAATCCTTGAACCATCGCTATATTAATTTTGGAAGAAAGCATTGAACCCTTTTATAGACTATTGTGCAACGATAGAGCATTTGAGTGGTGCATAAACACAGGAAGAAACACATTGTTTACTCTCAACAATAGCAAAAGTGAAAACAATAATGAAGTTGCATTCATTGTTTGTTTTAATTTGTTGGGCGAACAATTAAAAAGTTTTTAAACTGCGAAATATATCGATTCGTATGTTGATATTTCTTCTGTTATCTCGGTTTTCTTCAGAAAAAATGAATTTATCTTGTCGAACGATGATTCCATCTCTTTTTGGAGCTTAGACTGTTATCGTGGCTTGGATGTGACTGATTAAGGTAGTATTTTTTCATGATATTCTTTACGTTTTACTTTTAAGTGGTTACATCTACCTCATGATAAAATTGGACGAGAAAAACAAAAAATATTGGGAGTTGCTCACCAAAACGGCTGTCTCAGAATCTCTCATTATCACCAAAACTGATGAAATAATGGACCAAACGAGCTACTTCTCAAAAACTTCGACCTATTTACTTCCTATTTCATGAGTCCAGCCTCAGATTCAAACGTATTTCAAGCACTCCATAATTTTATGACAAACCATCGAAAAAAACATCTTTATACTAGGAGTGTTAAATATTTCTTTTCGACCCTAGGAACAATTATCGAAATCAAAGAAACGAAAGAAGACAATCTGGAAGTTTCTAACGACTACCTTACAAAGGAATTGTATGTGTTTAAGTTGATCATATTGTGACGTTGGGCTATTCGCGGTTTTCTCTTCACTAACCTTGGGGACTTTTAATTAGTTAAGATTGATTGCTTTTGCTAAACAACCTTTGCCCACCCAAAAATGAAACGTGAATATGTAAATCAAAAGCAGGTAGAAATAAAGTGAAGTGGGGGATTTAGGAAATATATAAACTCAGACTGAGAGTTGCAATAGAGAGGTTGAGGTTGAGTGATTCTAGTGTTCAGCAATTGTTCCAGAGTCAGAGTTGAAGTCGGAGCCGGGAATTGTTACAAGTTATCGGCTGGTTAATGTATGCTAGAAATCAAGATAGCCTTAGTGGTAAGAGTCAGTCAGATTAGTACTGGTAGATCGAGTTATTATTATTAAGGCCTTGTCCGGGAGATAATTTACAATTGTCGTTATATTAGCTATCAACCAATAAATACTGAGTTTATTGTTCTAACGTCTCTTTGATTGACTTTTAGTGTTAATATATTGAGTTTAGCTATGGAATAAGAGGCAAACAGGAATGGATTGCCGTCACAAGATATCTAACAATAATTTCAAATATGCAAGAATATCTACAATCGCTAAAGCAGATAAATTTTCAAGCAATTGGGCAGAAATTCTTCAATATCCAAAGCCTTCAAGAAATCCATGAAAGTGCACGCGAATAATAAGCTTCAAGTCGTTAAATAGATATGACTCAAACAAATATTCAATACCAATAGTCATCCGTAAGCAATTGAAATCCTTGAACCTTGTTCAAGAACAACATTTAAATTTAATAGAAAACTTCGACAGTCTCTGAATAACTTAAAAAATCAGAATGATCTTGATCAGAAAGAAATTCCTCGGTATTAAGAAACACTATTCTCTTTTAAATAAAGAAAAAAAAATTAAAAATGAATAATGGAGAGTTTTGAAATGTGACACAAATTTCTTTAAAAAAATCATTCTTCAAAGGAATACAAGTGTTAACTACCACGTGTTACCAGGTGTTACTAAGACTAAATGAAGTAACATCTAAGTGTGAGTCCCACTTAAGTCCTAACAAATCAGAAGACTTCGAGCTTTTATTTAAGACGAGGTAAATGTCCAATTTCACAATTCAAAACCTTCTTTATTTAATACATCATTCGCACATTTCATAAATTCCTTCAATTGATCTCATCTTATTGTCAATACCAGTGACAAGATTATACTTATAAAAACTCTTTGAAAGACCTGACAGTACGAAAGGTTTGAGATCAGCATATTGGTTAATACGGTAGTCCAGAACAGCTTCCAACAAAAAAAAGGACTGTTTGTTACGCCCAAAACGACCGTGGTATGATGAAACACTTTTACTTCTTTACAATCTTTTGTTTTCCATCAAAGGAAACGTAAGAAGTCTCGGTCTTTCTTACAAATACTTATTTGTAGAAATGCCTTTTTTATACTGACAGTGACTCCAATTCTCTTCCCTCTAAATCGTAGTAAAATATCTGGGATCAACTTAATCAAATTTGGACCACTATGTAAGCATTGATTCAATGACGGATGTCCTTTCATTGTAGCTGACGTATCGAAAACTGAGTGAAGAGGTTTTGTGTTACTGCATTCCTTTAGAACTGGTGTATGAGATAGGTAATTTCCAAAAGCCTTTATTTCATTTGTTGGAATCTTTTCAATAATCCCTTCACCGAGCCATAGCATCCAAATCTTCTCATAAACCTCTTACTGATTTTCAGGAAGTAGCTTTGCAGTGGCGGAGCTTTGCAGTCTTCTCTTAGTCAACTCGAAGTTATTTGGCAAAGGCACTCAATCGTCTCGCCAAGGGAGATGAACCTCATAACGTCCTCATTTGTGTACTTAAAGAGTTTCAAAAAAGCTTTCTTTGATAGAGTGCTCCTTCACTTCTTTGGATAATTTTTCAATTGGATTCTTGATCCCTATCAGGTCTTATTCTCAAAGATCAGATATGTTTCCTTCTACTTCAAAAAGTGAGGTAACAAGCATGACTGAACTAAAGTCTTTTTTCTTTTTGTGGTACTTTACGAAATAAATTCCAACCTAAATACGTCTCTACAGCTTCTAAGCCTGAAGATAAAACTTTTCGCTGTCCAGTCATTAGTCTTCCTAAAACATCAGCTCCTATGAGTATCTGAATTGGTTCAGGTTTCTCTCCCAAGTCAGTCAAATAGATTTTCATTTTATGAAGCTCTTCTAACCACGATCCTGTGATAACTGGAATTATATTTTAGCAGGTCGCTGTTTGATCCAAGGCTTCATAATTACACCTGAAACTTTCACTGAAATCATCAAATATTTTCCTGTTAGACGGATCCTTGTACTTTTCTGATATAACACCCCCAAATAACGAATGGTTCATAGTCTCTTCTCGTATTGATAAGTAGTCCATTTTTGTTGCAAAATCTTTTAAAATGTAAGATCGCTGTGATCCAGAATCTAGAATTGCTCCTGCTTCAACCATTTTATTATCGGAAATTAATTTTACTTTCAAAGTTTGTAAAAATACTTTAGGGTTTCTATTGATATTAACTAAAGTAACTTTATTTTCTGACACTTTTACCTCATCTTTTTTTGACGTTTCCTTATTTTTGGAGTCAAGCACTTCGCACTTTAAAGGCACATAGTTATCCCTACAAATCACGCACTTTAAAAATACAGGACAAAATCGGGCTGTGTGTCCAGAATGAAGTCATAAGAAACAATAGCCATTTTCCTTCAAAATATTTTTTCTCTCAGCTGAACTCATTTTCTGCGCTAAAAAACATTCCTAGCTTGAGTGCTGCCTACCTCCACAGAATATACAAGATTTCTTTATTTCTTGTGTTGCCGTAGTTAGAAACGCAGCCGCAGTCGGTGTTCAGAGCTTGGAAATTTCTAAATTCTGTTTCTTCACTCTATGTGTCTTTCTATCTTCATCTTTCCTCAAACCAAACTTTTCATTGCAAAAGATATTCGTTTCTCCTTTTCAACTTCAGTTTTAAGGAACGTCATCAAATTATTTAAACGCTCTTTGGCTTCGTTTGGCGAACCAGAGGCATTGTTTCTATCCCAGGCATTCAGGAAATCTTCGAGAAAACAAGATTCTACCTTGGGATACAATACTGAGCAGCATTTATCTGTAGTGACACCTAAAGTTTCGAGAGCAAGCATGTTTGATTCAAGCTTCTGATACAATGATGTAAGTGAAAAGTTTCCTTTTGTTTGTACAGAAATAATTAATTCTCTTACATAAACCTCAACCAAAAGCTCATTTTTTCTGAAGCGAGATTTCAAACTCTCCAGCGTCTTACTATAATTAGCTCCGGTTGGCGGGAAATTCTCTACTACTTCTCTGACTCTCGAACCTACAATTGTTGCTTGTATTAAATACTGGAATTTATCCTCAGCTGCTATCTCTTCATCCTTATCAATATGTTGGAATTGACTCCAAAATTATAATCAGTCATTCAAATAATCTCCAAACTGTCTAAATTGTAACTTTGGTAAGGTGTACTTTCTTCTGAAGTTGCTAGCTTTAATTGAATCAGAGGAAAATTCTCTTAGTCTAATTCTCGCCAACTCTACTTCATTATCAAGCCTCTTCTTTTTTAACTCGAATTGTCTTTCTTTTTCTTCTTTTTCAAATTCATCTTTTTTTTTTCTTTCTTCAACGGTTGTTGCCAATATTTCTTTATCAACTCAGTCTCATCCTTATACTAGGTATTATTTATAATTAAATCTTTTAATTCCGGTCTCGTTATACTCGATGGTATGGATTTGCCAAGATCTTTTGCAAGTTTTTAAATCTCTCTCTTCCGTTTTAAATCCTTTCACAGCATTAAATATATTCGGGACGTTCATTAAGGTCCTGTCGCAGACTCCAGTATTAATTTTACGTACAATCGATATATCGCTTACTAATAGTAAAAAGCTCGTACGCTATCTCTTTCAAAATTAATGTTTTTAATGAATGAATATGTTTTTCATTTTCTGATTGCTAATATCATTCACTTTATTTGAATCCCAGATTTGCCGCAATAAAGTAGATTTTATAAACAAGAATAAGTAGCCAACAATAATTTAAAACTCAACAAAAAACGACATTTATTTTTCATGGAATTACAACAACGTTGCCACTCTCGCTAAACTAAAGCGTTTCAAAATAAATGTAACAACGTTGCCATTCACTTAAGATTCTGAATTGAAAATGTAAATATAACACTTGCTTTTCAGTTTTTTTTTGGAGTATGTGTATGTGTAATTAATAGGATACCATACCCTTACATGAAGAATTTTTGAAATAGTTTTAATTAAATTAGAGGATTGGCGTATATGTAAATATGCTAGTTTCTCCAAAACTTATGCATTTATCTGTTAGAAGGCACGCAAGCAACAAATTGCCAAATATAGAATGCTTTTTTTCTCGCTTTAGTTTATATACCTTTAGTTTACCAGAAAAATAATTATAAATGAAATGCTCATTCGTTTTATGAAAATCAGTTGTCTTATTTTTAATACTGTTTATATTACAGGTTTGTTGAGTCGTCGCCTAAACGTAAATTCTTATGTTGGCAAAATATGCTGCGAGCTAACGGAAAAGTAGATAATAAATTAAGGTATTTTTTTACTTTTCACATTCCACGGGGATTTTCTGCTCATAAATTAAGACAATGGTTTCTTAAAAGAATTATTCGGTAATGAAACTAATTAATGAGTTTTCGTAGGACTGTAAAGAGACAAAAAATACATATCAGATAAATTAGATTTTTATTTGAATTAAACACTAAATTTTAAAGGGATCTAGCAAAAGTCACTCTAAATCTAGAGCGATGGTTCTTAAACTTTTAAGTCTTGCGACTCCACTCCTATGCTTAAAAATGTCGCGCAACCCATCCCTCCCACTTCCAATCACAAGCATTTATGGAAAAAAAAAAAGATTTATTAGCCACTTAAGGGGCTATTGTTTTAGGAGGGGCGTTTTGGCGTACCAGATCATTTTTCAACTTCTTATCGTTTGCTTTAATTTTAATTACGTTTAGCTCAAATGCATTCAATTTAATAATTTTCTAAAAATTTTATTCCATGTAGCTGAAA
>BMAW01040163.1:0-11733 GCA_019974015.1 Nephila pilipes
TTTTTTTTTATTGTATTGTAGGAGTAAAACAAAATGATACATGCATTAAAGCAAAGATGAATTACAAAAAAGGTTGTGGGAAAAAAATGAAAGAGAAAAAAATAAATTAATCGTATTATAAAGTTTACTTCTTTTAAGAAATATAAAATTAACTCTATCAAATAAATTAGGATTAATAAAATTTATGTTTATTTGATTCAAAGAAAAAAATTCTACAATTTAAGAGTAAAAAGAAAAGAAAAACGAAAAAACTTTTCCCTTTAGAAAAGTGTATTCGAACACAGTAACATTCACGAGTGTTTTATTGAAAATTAAAATAACTGTTGGCCTACTTTCCGTAGGTCTTTTGTTGTTGTCTGTAATTTTCAACTCCAATCAAATGCCTTAGTAGATTTTGTTCATTTATTCTTTTATAATCATTGATAATATCTGAAATGTGTTAAAGAAGCGTTCTACTTACACTTAATTAGTATACTATGGAAGCTCACCTTTATTTAAAGTTTTTATCATTCCATTACAAAATTTTTTACGACATAAAATTTCCATTTTTTTGTTAATTTTTAAAAGGTGCATAACTATGTGAAACTGATGTATTGACACAAGAGAGAATTCAATAACAGCTTGAGCTGTAAATAGTAGTTATACAAGGGCTGTTGATAATTGTTTTTGCCAAGTACATCTTTTCAGGTAAGTCGCCAATGTTGGCTTGCTTATTGCACGTGGCGATTTCACATGATCTTACTTGACGTAGTTTTTAAGTCAGTTTATAGATTAAAATGGATGATTTATGATATGTAATTTAAGTTGTCTCGATAATTTTCTATAACAGATTAAACAATCATTTAAATGCTCATGATATCCTAATCCTTGAATAATATGGCTTTAGGGGGAAATTATCCACCACCCACCAACTTAGCCGTGTCTTTGAACACTTGAAGTCTGGTTTTAATAATAATAAATCAACGGCTGTAATTTCCCTCTATATTCAAAAGGCATTCGACAGAGTTTGGCACAAAGGACTGCTCTATAAATTAATCAAAATTAACCCCCCCTATAATTATTAAATTAATAAATTCTTACCTAAAAAGAAATTTTGGAGTCAGAGTATGCAATACTTACTCAAAATTAATAAATGTTTCTGCGGAAGTGGCTCGGGGCTTAATTCTAGGGCCAACGTTATTCTTTTTATTCGTGAATGACATCCTAAAGGCATTCAACACTACTTTCTGCATGTATGCAGATGACACGGTGTTAGTAACCAAAAACAAAGAACCAGTTTTAACTGTCAGAGCACTTCAAAAGTATACCATACTCTTAGTAGATTGGTTCTCCAAATGGAAAATAGTCTTGACTGTTAATAAAATGTAGGATGTCTTTTTCTCATGCAGTAAACAAGAATAAATCTTGATGTCTACATCAACCTCAAAGAAACTCCCCTGGTCTCCTCATACAAAATAAACTGCTGTTTGTAGAAAATGCAACACCATGAAGGAATCATCAGAATCAAATGAAATTCGCAGCAAATGTCAATTATAGAATATTATGCAAATTAATAAAGTTTCAGAGCCATCGCGCGTGCGCGGCGCGCGCAGCGCCCTCTGAATTGATGCTGAAAGCGTATAAATAAAGTGCTGTAGCGGGACGTTGAAAAAAGTCTATGATTATTTGTTAGTGGCAAACGTTTAGTGAGACCTGAGTATGCCTCCACGACGGAAGAATAAGAAATTCAAGCAACTTACGGAGTTTGAACGAGGGAGGATAATCGGCCTTCGAGAAGGAGGATTTTCCTATCGCGCAATAGCAGCTCGTATGCAGCGGAACAGTTCCACAGTGATGCGAGTTTGGAAGCATTGGACCGACGAGCACCGAACAACTCGAAAAACAGGCACTGGACGACAGAAGGTGACGTCAGAGCGCGATGATCGACACCTGCTCCGCATGGCGGTGAATGATCGCACAGCTTCCTCCAGGCAGCTGGCAGCACGTTGGTCTACTGCTACAGGTGTACAATTGTCGGCTTCGTCAATTCGTCGTCGTCTGCTGCGCCGTGGATTGCGTGCAAGGGTGCCTTTATACAGGATTCCCCTCACGGCGAATCATCGACGGCTGCGTCGGCAGTGGGCTCTTGAGCACAGAGACAGGCGAGCTGATTGGCACCAAGTTGTCTTTTCAGATGAATCACGCTTCAATTTGTGGACCCATGATGGCCGTGTTCGTGTTAGACGTTATGCCGGTCAACGCTGCCTTCCTGAGTGTATTATTGAACGACATAGTGGTCGAACACCCGGAGTTATGGTCTGGGGTGCGATTTCGTATCATGGACGATCCAATTTGATACGAATTGAGGGTAATCTCAATAGCAACAGGTACGTCCGTGAAGTGCTACAGCCCGAAGTCGTTCCTTTCCTTCAAGGCATCCCTGGAGCTATCTTTCAGCAGGATAATGCACGCCCACATGTTGCGCGGACTGTTCGAGACTTCTGTTCAGCACAACGCATGCAACTTCTTCCTTGGCCTGCTTATTCACCGGATATGTCGCCTATTGAGCACGTGTGGGATATGGTTGGTCGGCGTCTCGCTCGTGATCCGCGTCCTGCAAAGACGAACTTTGGTTGCGCATACAAGCGATATGGAATTCTCTTCCTCAAGCAGATATTCAACATCTGTTTGACTCCATGCCACGTCGTATAGCAGCACTTATTGCAGCGCATGGTGGCTGCACCAAATACTGATTTCGGACGCTTAATTTGTTTCTTTTGTTTTGAAAATTTCATCACTTATTTGTATCAGTACAAGTCGTTTCTGCATTAAATTTCATTTGATTCTGATGATTCTTTCATGGTGTTGCATTTTCTACAAACAGCAGTATACTTTGGTATAATTTTAGACATGAAACTCACGTTTCAACAACACATCATACATATTACAAAGGAAATCTGAGCTAGCACGTGGTCCATTTACACCTTTATTAATCGGAATTCGAAATTAGGAGTAGAAAACAATTTGCTTATCTATACAATGATTCTGAGACCAATCGTAACTTATAACTACCCAGATTTGGATTTTGCTGCGAAAATACACATAAACAAACTAGAAAAATTATAGAACAATATTTTAAGAAGCCGTTAATGCTAGAAGGGTCGTAAGAAACACTGATATCAATAAAACAATTCAATTTCAAATTATCAGAGTCACCACGTAAAACATAGCCTTTATAAATTCTTTAATAATTTCACATCATAGCAATAATTCCCTACAAAACATTTCAGATTATAACCCTGACCCCAAAATTAAATTATCTAAAAAATTCTTATAAATTTTTTATTTCTATTCTTTCTCAAAAAATCTAACAATTAACTCCCATAGGCACATCCAATATCATTCTCCACTAATCGCATTTAATCGAGCATTCAATCTCGGAACACAATCTTCTGTCCTCGCATCTCTCACAAAAAATTTGCAAACACCGATTTGAAATCAGACACCGTCTCGAAAGGCAGCTACCCGATTGACTGGTAGCTAAAAATGAGCCTCATTGTTGCTGCTATTCTTAATCGTATCTATGTATAGAAAGCTTTCTCTTCTCACTAAAAATCTTAAGTTTTCAGACTAATGCATTCAATTTTTAAAAATTCTTAATGTGCTTTTAAATTCACAAAGTTAATTGTCATTTTCTAATTATCATTTTTTTTCAAAAATAACTTGAAAATAAAATCGCTGTTCTGAGCGAGTGAATCCGAGTTCTTCACGAGATAACAAGATATGGAGATCAAGAACCGTGAGGCTCTTGAGCTCCAAATAAGTTATACAATTTACAATCTTCTAAAAGAGGCTACGATTGGTGGGAGGGTGGTTTGCTTTCCCCACATTTTTGGGAGAAAAAAATTTTTTATTTCATTTCAGCCGCCTGATACTAGGAATAGCATACAAAAATTTCTATAAACATGTTTTCTTATAATTTACCTTTCCTTTTTTTCGTTTCTTTAATCATTAAAAAAATTACTTAACGGAAATATGCCCAAAATACATTGTAGCACAATTAGATTTAAGCATCGTAGTTAACCACTTCGTAAGGGTCTCGCTCAGCTGGTGTAGCATATTCTGTGAGGAAGGGTACTAAGATGAATAAGAGGAAGTCTGTGACAGAAGAAAACAAAGATATTTGATGTTGTTTTAAAATAGAGAGATAAAACATTTGCTTCTGAGAAACATATTTTACACTGTATATCTATCTTTCTAAAATATAATTAATTATTTTGCTTTGAACACTTAATTAAATGTAGTTTTGTAATTTAGCACGAGCAATCTGTCAGATAATTATTCTCTGTATATTTTGTAGTGAAATAGATTACAAAACAAGGTTTTAAATAAGCTCACTGGTCGGATTTCGGCAAATTATTATTTTTTGGTGCTTACAAACCAGCCATACTTTTTTTTAGTGAAATTATCCCTAGTCATTCGTTTATTTCTCGAAATATTCCTGTTTAATTATAATAAACGTGTCATATTGTTCCTTTGAGGAACCTTATATAATATATTGTTGATAAAAAGTAATAAAGAATTACACATTACTGAAACTAAACTACAAAAAAGTTTCAAGTTTCAGGTATAAAAGATCAACTATTACTTCTATGTCCAATTTAATCACAAAACATTGAAAGCTTACAATTTCGCTGTTATATTTTTAAATTTTGGAGTGTCTACCCCATTTGGAAGTTAAAAGAGGGAGGTGCTTGATGAGGTGTCACCTTCGTCACTTGACGGAGGTTCAAAATTATGAAGTCCGTCACCAAAAGCCCTCGTGTTGTTTCTCAGAGTGATGTTAATAAACAATCCTCCTCATCCCTTTATTTTTTGTTGTATATAAACTTTCTTGCCCTCCTTCTCCCATTTCTAATTCCCAATCATCGCCACTGCTCTTAATGACATTGTTGTACTCAGTATTAATTTTTCTTGTTTTTGGTAAAAAAAAGTTAAAAAATTGCTCATTTTATAATTTTCGATAATTCATGATTAAATGTCTCAATTTATTTACTTCAGTCTCAGTTTATTTATTCAGTTTACTATTAATTACTATTAATTATTATAATAAGGTACAAAATATCTAAAGGGGGAAGCCAATCACAATTTTCGTATTTTTGTAGCATGAAATATGAACACCTAAAATAAGGAAAATATAAAAATGATACATAAAAAAGGATTTTTTTGCAATTTAAATTGTAAATAAAATGTAGTTCCTATTTTATATTGCGGTCAATCTGACCATTATATTTTCTCATATTAGTGACCAAGATTTTTTCTTCTTTTTAGTAAAAGTGATTTTGTGAAAACATCACAATTACGAATAATTCTTAAGATATTATTCTCCACTCAGAACTCCAATAATATTCTTAATTTTTTTGCAAAGTTCATCCAGAAACGTTTTGATGGTAATTGTAAGCTTTGTTTCTATCACTTTTGATTTGGCTCGAAATGCATTCCAGAAAAATGCTTACGGGTCTTAAAGAATCAAGGAAACTTAAGCCACCAACAAAATTAACGGCAAATAGCACTGCCGATCTCTCTTTGAACTGCCTTAAACGCCGTTATTTTTATCAATCAAAAATTATTTTTGAATGATAAAAATATGGGTTTGCGTTTCCTTATTGATAGTGGAATAGATATTGACTTAGTACCAGCAACCGCAGAAGATAAAGTAATAATGATTATAAATTTTATGCCAAAAATGAAACAGAAATTCTAACTTATGGGATTAAAATATTTATTCTGAATGTAGGACTAAAAAGAGCCTTTCAATAGCCATTTATCATTACAAAAATGAGAAACGTAATTATTGGTGCAGATGTTTTATTGGTGTAAAGAAGATTGTAAGACCAATATTATTGGTGTTACCCATCTTAATGTTCATAGAGAAATTACATCAATTTCTGATACAGCTAACTTAAGTACGAGTACAATGGATAATTCGCCTAAGTGTCTCCATTTGTTATGTAATTATCCAGAAAAAACTAAGTCAAACTTAGTGTTAACTAACGTTAGGTATGATGTTAAATACCATATTGCGGCTAAAAGACAATGTCAAAGCTGACGTGAATTTTAATACATAAGACTATTTAGCATTAGTCCTAACAATACAGGAAACGAAAAGCTCACAACAACTTGTTTGTTTTCTACTACTTATGTCAGTCTCCACACAAAGGTGTCAGGCACGTAGTGAAGAGAATCCGCCAATCAACCAGATAGGAGCACGTCAACATCTTGTCCCTTGTTGTAATGAAGATAATTGATATTACTACAATTTAATTGAGTATTTAAGTAAACTGTGTGAAATTGCAAATTATAACAATTTCACAGAAAACTTACATCCGACAGATTAATACAATATATACATCACTTATGAAACATACAACATATACCTTATATTAATAACATTTTTGACAATTAGCAATAGTTATCTTAATTATACATTAAACTAATTTACATATGGTAAAACCATAATCTTAGTTATTGGACGCTGATGCGTTCAAGTTTTTTTTAATTGTTACTACCCCGACATAATACAGCTCTTTAACAATTCTTGCAAGATGTTACTGTAAAATTCCTGCATTATCAGTATTTTTCTCTTGTATAACTTCTCTTTTCTTAAAATTCATTAATCCTCTGCACTAGTGTTTCTCTACCTCTAATCCGCAGACCGGCGGCGATCCACCGGTATTTGCTTCAGATTTTCAAAAGATTTTAATGTAATTTCTAAGATTATTTAAACTCCATTTCTACTTTCCACAAATATAAACCTAACACAAAAATAAGAACGTAAATAATACGTATACATCAAAAGAGAACGTTTCAAATATAAACATAAGTTGAAATCATTAAATATTTTATACGTTCTAGAATCAACATTTCATTCAATAAATGAACTGCTGCTCTGCTATCACATTCGAAGGAGTTCGGACGCTGCACGTGACAATTATTTAGATAGTTGTGACGTTGGCTGTTCGCGATTTTCTCTTAACAAACTTCGGAGACCTTACAGTAATTTGAATTGCATAAAATAACAATTTCTTTCCAACCCAATAAAACGTGATTAGGTAAGTTGGGTGTAGATAAAAAGGGATGTAAATTAGATTACAGATAGTAATATATCTTGAATTGAAAGAAAAATGAAGAGAGATTGAAGATAACGTCAGGTTGATAAATATTTGTAAGTTGAATAACAACACCACAATTAATCCTTTTGATTGAAACGGATTTTAGTTACTTCAATAAGAATCTGGATATCTCTCGATAAAGAATATAACTATCCCTCTGTTATAAAGCTACCAAATTAAATTGTTGGTCATTTTTTAGACTTCTTATTTATGAGAAAAAATCCTTTTCAACTATTTCAATAATGAACACCTAATAAAGAAATCTATCGGATGTTAATGCAGCGCTTTGTCTCGAAGAAACAAGCCTACGTCACGTATATCAAATTTATTTTAAAGAAAGGTGCAGCAATTATCATACTAACTAAAAATTACACACACACACACACACACACACATATATATATATATATATATATATATATATATGTGTGTATGTGTGTGTGTATGTATGTATTACGAAAATTCTCGTATACGTGGGTATGCGAGTGAAAATAAGCCCAGCACGGAAGATAATGGCCAATGATACTTTATTCACAAATGTTCAGTATGACGAACAGGTAGCAGAGTTTTTACAGTAACACAATAAACAGAAAACAATGCACTTGTATAAATTAGAAACACAGATACATGAACAAAAATAGGACTTATAATGACAGTCACAATTGTATTAGCAACGTTCAGCTCATCAGCGTACCAGTTCGAACTACGGACACACCTCCGCAGTAATACTTGCACTTCCAAAGCACATACCGGCTGCTTCTACAAATTCACTCGGCCATGCTACCGTCAGTTCCTTGGCAAATTCACTCGGCCAAAAGCAGACTATTACTCAATTGATTTCCCGATCAATCTCCAAAGCAGACTACTCCGTCTTTGGAACTTTCTTTTTGCGTAGGTGGTGAAGCCGCCTTCCAGCCCGAATCTGAAAAGCTGCTGTGACTAATTGGGACGTGGAGATTTTACTTTGTAGAAGAGAAATACATACAACCAATCAGCATGTAGAGATGGCTTGAAAGGGGTGGGAGGTTGACAAATGAGAACAGAGTGGGTGAAATCTTACAGGTGGAGAGGGTGATCGCGGCGTCATGAGAATGGATATTTTTCTGAGTTTTGTAGATCTTGTCACGGTTGAGAGGGTGTAAAGCTATCTGATGAAGTCTGCTGCTCTTATGGGTACTCTATTTTATATTGGTATGATTATGTGTAGTTAGTCCGGAGTGAGGCTTAAATAAGATTGTGAAAAGTTTATGAAGAGATTTTTAGCAATTGTTGCAACTTCAAATAATTTGCAATCAATGGTGCATCAGTTCTGACTCTAACTCAGAAGATGAGATATATCAAATTAGAAAAGATTGGATATAGTCATGCCAACAATACTGATAATTTATTTAAAACCATTTAAAAGAACTTAAATGAAGGACAACCAGAAGAGAGAGAATGGTAAACCAGAATGCGGTTCCTCTCTCATCCCCTTCCCCCACGATTACTTTGCTTTCCATTACTACTTTAAATAGCGGTAGCATAAGGTATTTAGTTCACTTCATTTCTTTTACACTGACTTGTCTTGCCAGAAAATCCGGTTCTTTCTCAAAGTGGTAGAACAGAAGTAGGCTGGTGGCGGTCAGCAGTCTCCATAGTACTCACTCTGCAATCACGAAGACAGTGAATTCTGGAATCGGACTACAGGACAGGAACGTCTACCAAACGAGTGATGACAACAGAAGGATCAGAAGGGATCTCCTTGTTGACATCTGCGTCTGTAAACATATGAGCTGGCTTCAAAAGATTTGGTTAGCTGTGCCAAGGATAAGGAAAGGTGGATCTGAGTGCCCAGCGCAATGCTGTAAAAAAAAGGTCGGGTGAGTTATGCTGAGGATGAGGAAATATGGGTTTGCACATCCAGCGCAATGCACCAGAAAGTGATTTGGATACGCCCAAAGTGAGTCTTGGAACGCCCAAAGTGCTGTAGATGAAAAAGGTTGAGATGGATCATCCAGCATAATTCTGCAGAAATAATCTGATAACTTACGCTGAGAATGATGAATACAAGATTCGAGAGTCCTGTACATTGCCACAGAGAACTTTGAGCAAGTTCCCCGAGGACTAAGGCGAATCGTATTCAACTAAAAATGTTGAAATGAAACTTCGCTTGAGAACAAAATCTGTCTAGCCGAAGAGTATCATAAGTGGGTATTGCAGAACAGTTAACTGTATACAGTATAATATCCTACTGTAAAAGAACTGCATGAGGATTTGTAGTAATATCCGTAAACTGCAGGGGGGAATTTCAAAAATATCAGTAAGACAAGATCGAAAGTTTGAGCTCTAAACAGAAATAATGGCGTGGAATTGAGTAGACTCGTTAGGAATAGCTACCATAATTATTTGAGATTTGATTTGGTAAAACTAAAGTTGAGCATCATCCTCCCAAACCGGGAGTGTTTCGATCGTCACACGTGAATAAACACGGTAATACAGTAAAAGGAAAGTCGGAATTTAACATAGCAATGTGAAAAAAAGAATTGTGAAGTCCAGAAGTGAGTAAACAAATTCATGGCGCAAGAATCGAATCGGGTCGGTAAACGCCAAGCAAATTAAAAAATGAAGAAAAAAAGACTCAAGTCGAAAAGACGAGCTGAAAAATCTCCAAAAGTAAGAAAGAGGTGTTTCAAAAATGGTAAGAATCCTTAGTGTGGAAAACGGAAGGGTCACCAATGTTGCATTAAACAATGAGATCCGAATAGCAAGGTAATCCTACGCATGCCAACAGTGACTGCATTAGATTTTTCAACTTTTATTTTAATTTTTCTGGTGTCGAAATACTTTTCAACTATTTTAAGGTGTTTATCGAGAGCAAAGGTGACTGTCTTTGGATTTTTGAAACGGACCAAAACGCCTGTATCGTCAGCATATATATTTAAATTTGTGAAAGAGTAATTTGGGGTATCAGTAAAGAAAATAACGATGTTCCCAAAAGTGATCCTTGTGGAGTTCCTGCATTAATACTACAGGGGGAGGAGAGTGTGTTGTTAATTTTGACCTGAAAGGTTCTACCATTAATGTACGAGTGTAAGAGATGAATGAGAGGTGGTGTGAATTTATTTGTAATCAGTTATATATGAAACTCTCGAACCACACGCGATCAAAGGCTTCAGGAAAACGGCGCCAGTGCTTAGTCTTTTTTGAAAACCAGAAGTGATTAGTTCTGTTAATTTGAGCAGGGGAATGAATTGTAGAAAGCTGTTTGGTGAATCCATATTGATTCAGATTAATTACGTTGTTATCGTTAATGAAGGCTTTAATTCTATTAACAATAAATTCAGTTAATTTGTCAAGAGTGGGTAAAAAAGAAATAGGCCTATAACCGTTTGTAAAAAATTAGTTTTTACCAGGTTGAGGTATATGATAGCAGTTTTCCAATTAGCAGGAAAGTGGTTTAGTTTTAGAATAATGTTAATTAAATAAGTAAGTATAAAGATAACTATAAGTGGGAAGTTTTTGATCATTTTGTTAGTAATGGCGTCTTTTCCTGGAGCTTTTTTAGTATTGAGTTTTTTAATATTAGCAATAATTTCTAATGGTTATTGATGCTGGGCTGGTGAGGGGGGAAGTAATTGGATTTCGAAAAAAAGTTTGAGTGGTTTTACGCACATCTAAATCAAAGTTGGGGGAGGGGCTTGGTTGATCTTTCATTATTTTGGAAATTTTGTTCAAGTGGGGTTGCGAGAGCTTCAGATTTAAGTTCATCTGTGAATAAAGCTGCTTGTCATTATATAGAGTGTTGGGATTGGGCCCCAATTGCTTTGTTTTTCAGTACTGCCTTATATAGTGGTAGCAGAAGGTATTTAGTTCTCTCCAGCTTCACTTCGTTTATATTGCCTTGCCTTGCCAGAAAAGCCGACTCGTCCTCACAGTGGTAGAACAGTAGTAGACTGATGGTGTTCAGCAGTCGCCACATAATTAAATGTAAATCGAAATTTCTCTATTCCCCTTTAATAAATCTCTAACAATTTTATGCAATTCATTGCTTGTTCCAACAAAGTTGGTCCCGTTATCGCGAAATATTTTTGAAGACTTACCTGTTTTAAGAAATCTTTTTTAATACTCCAAGAAATACATCACTGTAAGTCATTTTTTTGTTTAGTTGCTTTCTCCTTATAGTATTTCTATCTCTTAAAATCCGATAAATGTTTTCTTGTAAATATAAGACTTCCTTCGGAACCTATACAAAACTATAAATTCGATAATAATTAATTACAAGATAAGCAAAAATATTATTATCAGGCAATAATATTGGATGTTCTTGGAAAAATCTTAAATTATTTAAAAGTCTGAACGTTTAAAAGTTCAACAATTTTTTTGCATGGTAAAAGCCTTCCTTTCCTTTCTTCAGGTGCTGGATTTCTTCTGAAATCTTTAATATTTGAGTCACATTCCCTTAACTACCGCAAGTAATTCAATGTCGTTATGAGTTTCGCTTTTTTCCACTACAATAAGTATAGGGACACCAAATATAGACTTTTTTTGTCTTAAACTTTCCGAGAAATCAATGCTTTTCTTCTCTTTCCTTATTTTAAGAAAT
>BMAW01040165.1:0-56075 GCA_019974015.1 Nephila pilipes
AGTATTTCCTTGTAACTAAACGACTGCTTCTAAATTCCTGGGAGTTCTTCAAGCTTATTAGTTTTGACAAGGCAACACCAAATATCCCGACCTGACGGGAAAAGTTGGCTTGAACCTATTTGCCGAGAGGCAATAACAGGCTATTTAAAGCTGGAAAAGATCTCCCTGTGTGCATTAAGTATTCACAAGAAAATGGCACGAACTGCATTATCTAGACAACGCGAACGGGGATTCTTTGGGTATAAGCTGCAGACGTGGGGCATAACAATAAAAGAATATCTTCTTAACCTTATGCATAGAGTGAGGGGCGAAAAAGCTTTTGCGAAACTCTTTTCTATCTATTTTTTTTCTTTCTGGAGTAGGCCCTGGTATGTGGTACTCAAAATCGATTTGTCTCCTAGGAGGTCACTTGAGTTCTTTCAGATGGAAAGAGCGGGAAAATGGCTTTACGCTGTATGCTGATGGTGGTGGAACACTTCATTTATTTTGTCACAACCCGCAGGCTGACTCTTTTTTTTTCCCTCGCACATTTTTATTTACTCCAGAGGAAATGCCATAGTGAAGTATGCGATAAAAACTTCGCCCGAGATATTCGAATTTAAATCGAGGGTGCAGAGACTATCAAGAATGCGAATATGGAATTCTTATTTTTTTTTTACCATATGTTTAAAATGGTTTTTTTTCCCTGAGCAACGAGTTGTAAAAGAATGCCATTGTTGGAATCGTAGGTAGGAATTCAAGTTAGGAAAAATTCAATAACTGTTATACATCTTAAAGACAATGGAATGTGTAGAAAATTATTGTGATGTAGTTAAAAATAAAACAAAAAAAATTCATTTTTAAATTTACTCATTTATGCAAATTAACTTTAATTGCATTAAATGATATAAATATCTCAATTTTGTTTTAAATAAAATTTTACTCATAAACAGTACCCTTTTTAAAGTTAATATAGTTACTTATCTCACTATTTCTGCAATCTAATGTATTTAATGTAGATATAAAATTACAAAATAAGGTTTATAATTATTATACACAAAATAAGGTTTAAAAATATAACCTGTTTTTGCATTCAAAATACAATAAAATGAAAATTAATAAGTTATAGCTATGACTTTGAGTTACTAGAGATTTTCTCTTCACTAACCTCGGGAACTTTATAGTAATTTGAACTGAAAAAGTTTTTAATGTCTTTCCAACCCAAATGAAACGTGATTATAAAAATTAGATGAAGACAGGAGTAAAGGGAAGTGAATTAGAGATAATGGTAGATAAATGAAGTAGAATTGAAGGAAACTGAAGGGGGAAAGAAGATGACGTCGAGTTGAAAGCTATTACTAAATTGGATTGAAATATTGTAATTAATATTTTGGATTGAAGTGATTCGTAGTCTAAGTATCAAGTTACTAATTTACTGTTAGTGAGAATTGTTGAAATCTGAACGAGTGCGTAAGCCATTTTCTTAAATCAAAATCTAGAATTGACGAGTTAAATAGGGATTCGAGAGACAGCGATTTTAAGCGTTCTCCAATAATTATTAATAAATTATTTTATCTTGTTCTTGAATATCTTCGATTGAAGTTCAATAATTATTGTCCAGAATATTAGACTGAAAGAATGCAGTAGAATTAAATAATGAAGAACTGGCATTACATAGCACATTGGTATAATAAAAATACTCTAAATGTTGAATATACAGTAAGCATTACACACGCATGGAGCACATAAACAATAACAAATACATCAGAGAAAAAAGTCTTTTAACAGATTATACTCTCCCTCATATTTATTAGAGCAGTTAATATTCTTGAGAACTAAGTTAAAAACACTTTTGAACGAGAGGTTTCAAAACGCATTTAATGTACTTATTCTAAAAAAATGAATTGTTGCTTTTTAGTACACAAAAACAAAATTAATAATATACAAGGAACCACAATAATTTCACCTACATTTAGAATTAATTAAGATTATTTTTAATTATTAGATTTTGTTGCTTTATTTAACTTACAAATTAATAATTACGGATAAAGTATGCAAATGTTTTAACTGAGGATCTAACCTAATTCATACATGTACTACAAAATTCTTCAAGGAAATTATGAAAACTGAAATGAAAATGTGTAGTTTTTACGTAAAAATGGAATTCTAATTTGCCGTATAGCTAAACAAATTCGAAGATCTAAAAAATGCTGTAAGAAATGTGATCAAACATGGAATTGATAGTTCGGTACTGAAGAGATCTGGTACAAAATCAAGTTTTCTCACTAAAATTGAAGACGCATTATTTCTGACCTACAAAATACGAGTATGTCTTCTTTAGAAATTGCCCAAGGTATTGAAGGAAACATTTGAAGGACAGTAATTACAAGTGTTTTAAACAATTGTGATTTTACAAAATATGTGAAAATGACTTAAAAAAACCCACCAATAACCGGTAGATAAAAATATAAAGCGAACTGTATTGAAGTGGATTACGGATTTTTCGGACTGGAAACATTTTATTATTTTCCAGTGAGAAATGTTTTAAACTTCATGAACGAGATGGTTTTAATTAATTGGCACGATTTCAGGAAAGACATCAGATGGAGAAAACGTTTAAAAGTGGATCCTTGTGCTAGAGAGCAGTTTCAAATAATAGTAAATGTTCTATGAATCTTAAATGAGTAACTTTCACCACATTATTCATCCTTAAGAGGTAATAATTTATTTTTCAACAGGATGCAGTTTCTTATCACTCTTTCAGAGCAGCAAAATAGATTGTGCGAAAGAAATATCTGTATTTTGACGTGACTAGCTAATTCCTCGTGCCTTAACATCATGAAAATTGTTTGGGGTTATCTTGTTAGAAAAGTTTATGAAAAAGGGAGGGATTATTTTTCATTAAAGAGCTTGAGGATAACTTATATACAACATAGAATGATATTGATACTGAATTTTAAAAACATTCTTTAAAGTATACCAGAGAGAGTGGCTCTCTTAAAGGCTCGGTCTTATTTTTAGGATATTCATTTTGTAATTATGATGGACTGAGTTTTACTGATTTTGTGTCTTCTATAGTGACCAAGTTTATTTTTTAACATAAAATCGTACGTAATTTAAGCGTATATTTTTCAGTCTACCAAGTTTCATTATTCAATGCACGTATAAAACCTTTCTTCAACATTTTACATTTATACGAGGGCTATTCAGAAAGTAAGTAACGTTTTGTAATTAAAAAGAAACTAAGTACAAGAAAAAAAATATTATATACTTCAGAAAGAGAGATTAAAATTCTGCTTTTTTACATAGTCACCAAACAAATTGAGGCACTTATCATAGCGGTGGACAAGCTTTGAAATTCCTTCGACATAGAATTCTGCTGCCTGCGATCTATGTGTGTGTGATAATTTCAAACAACAAAGTCCGTGAAACTTGTGAAAAACTAAGCGAAAGCTCTGTTATTGTGAAACGGCGGTTTTCACGAATCTTTTCATCAACTTTAGAGACCAGTTCGTCAGTCACAATGCCAGGGAGTTCACTCTTCTCTTCATCGTGAACGTTAGTACGACCATTTTTAAAATGGATGCACCATTTCCGGATTGAACTTTCATTCATTACGTTGTTTCCGTACACTCCACACACTTGCCGATAAATTTCCATAGGTTTTTGGTTTTTTGCCAACAAAAACCGTATCACAGACCGCACCTCAGCACTGGCGGGATTTTCAATTGCAGCGCACATTTTAAATTTGAATATCGAAAGAAAGGGTATTCTCATTGTGAAGGCTGGACGCCGAGCATGCAGACACTGAAATATATGTGATCCGTGCTATCGCCTAGGGAAGTCAGACGTAAACGTTCTTTACTTTCTGAATAGTCCTCGAAATCCACTGATAGATTTAACTCTGTTCATTGTCTCAAAAATTTACTTGAACTTAGCTGTTCGAATTATGTAATTCATAATTTGAAATTCAAATGCAATGGAAAAAACCGAATATATTGTAAAAAAATATTAAAGTCATAAAGAGCAAATAACTACATGGAACAAAATACTAGATCTATTTTTGGAAATAAAATAAATCTAAGTGTTTTAAGGAACATGAAAACAATTATTGATATTGATAAAAGCAAAAATATACGTACAATTAAACATTTAAAAATCGATCCATTTTTAGTTACAGGATATGCTTAATTATTCAAAGTTATTCAATAAATATCAAAGAAAATACATATGATGATTCAGTCTGTAACTTTTTATCTTGAAGGCGTATATTCTACGTTTTAATGTATTTTTACTTATTTTAAGACATGAATTGTTTTTATCAAAAGTCATCTTTATTCAAGTAAGGAATTTCTACCAATATTTCTTTAGAGATGCTTTATAAGAAATGAATTTTTAGTAAAAATTGGTAGCTATAAGAGGGATTATTTACATGAAATTACAAATTTCCTCTGATTTCCAAAAATAAATTTATTTTAACATAAAAATTTAAAAGTTCCATATGCTCCAAGAGATAAAATGTAGGGAAGTAGAATTTAAAGTACTTTACATGCGCACACACACGCATATATATATATATATATTATATATGTACGCTTTCTTGAAATATAAAAGGCATTTTTTAAATTCTTCTAAATTACAATGCTTTTAAGAAGACAATTCCTTTTTAAAATTCCTCTTTTCCGATATGACAAAAACTGATAAGACACTTTTTGATTTACATAATTTGAGAATCTCTTAAAATATGAAATAATTTCTCTCAAAACTTTCAAAATTCTAATAAAAACGAGTTTTAAAGTTTAAATAATATAAACAATGTTGAAAACTCTAAAGACTTAGATGAAAAACACTACACTCATTCCACTTACATGTATTTTACATTAGAAGTGCATACTATAGGAACACACACGCACAATTTTAAAATTAATATTTATTAAATACTATATTAAAGACTGATGCATGAAGTATATTTTTATCACAAATCTTTAAATTTGTCAAAGTAAATAAAAATAGTATTCAAAAGTATAAAACAATTATTTTGTTTCCTAAGAAATGAAAATTCGCATGAAGAAAATTTCAATTTTTTTATAATTGCTTAGCTTTTGAATCTTTTGCACTAAAATCAGCTTTTAATTTATAAGCATCAGCAAAAATGAATACTTCATGTTTTACAAGCATGGAAGATACTTTTTTGTTTCATTAAGCTAACATTCGTATTATTTTACAGAAAAAAAATACTTATTATTTTATATACAGATAGCAGGCGAATAATGGTAACTCTTGAAAAACTAAATTTTTTTACTAACCCGCTCGCTCCCAGCGTATCATATGCGATACGCTCGCGTTTGCTCTCCTGTGCCCAACGTATCACATTAGATACGCTCCGAGAATGCCTGCTGCAGACCAACGTATAAATAGAGATACGCTTGATGAGAACTTTTTATTTGATTTTTTTTAATGTTACTATATGGCGTTACAATACCGCGAAATTTATATAGATAGGTTATTTGGAGTGTTGACCTTGGTGATATGGGCTTGGATTTCACTTTTGGCTACCAGGAGGTGGGGGGGGCTGTAATTGTTAAATGCACGTGCTTCGGCGTGGCTCTTTAAATGTAATGACATGATTTAAAGAGTGTACTTGCTTTCGGTTTGCTTTTTTCTTTCTTGCTTGCTTCTAAGAAGTTCGAAGGAGAATTTATGACTTTTTATGGGGGTTAGGGCTTTTGGTAGCAGATGTTCTCAGCTGTTCGTTTCATAGGGTCGATTTTTATTTGTAGCGAGAGTCATGACGAAAAGGAAGTATTTATCTGATACTGAGATTTTCGAAATAATAAATGAATCTGACAGTAATGTTATCGAAAATAATCAAATCTGTACATAGACATTAAAGTTAAAAAAAAAGGGGGGGGGGACTAAGATGTGCCCTTTGCTCAAAATCTTGCGTGAAGCTTCAAAATAAGTTTGTAAGACATGTGACGTTGTACTATGTATTGATTTTTTTTCATAAATATACCATACGGCAAAATAAGATTCATCTTTTATATCTAAATATTCCATATAATGGCACATCATTACACCATGAAATTTATGTAGAAAATGTAAATATATTTTGTATTTTCTTAAAAGTACGATTTTTTATGTAATTCTACGTATAAAACATTCAATTTTCGATTAAATCTCTTTTTTTCTTCTTTTGTATATATTAAGTTTAATGCATTTTAATTGATATATGTAAATACCGAAATATTTTAATAAATAGCCGATTTTAGAGGAAATTTTTTCTCGAATTAGGCTTAGTATCTAAAATCATCTGGGCACAGCGTAACACTCCGCGGTAAGAAGCCGCGGGCCCAGAGAAGCACTTCTTTTTTCTCCCTCCGGTAGCGAAAGGGTTAATGTCATATTTGTGTGTCCCCCATGAGCTGTATAGATAGCGACTATTCAATGCTAAATAAATTCGCATAGAACTTTCACATCTTTTTATACCATTCCTCCTATAAAAAGTCTTTAAATTTGGCTAGTCATACAAATTTTGAGGAAATCGTCCTCTTACTTGTGCAAACAATGTTATCATAAATGTTCAGCAATGGTAAAATCCAGTGTACGGCCACACCAAGATAATTGTTTCATTTCACATTCATCATCACTACGTGAATTGTGATTTACTTAGCTGTATGAACGAGAACGTTACCGAAACATTGAAACAAAAAACAGCTACTATTGTCGGCCTCATTACATGGATATGATCCTGGGGTACGTTCAGATAAGTTTACGCTGTTACCGAACAACTCTTGATGCTAAATAATACCAAGAACTAGCAATCCATGTCATCAAAGATCCACATCTATATTTTGCAGTGGAACAAAATACCCAAGCCGAAATACTTGTGCAGGACGTCACCAAACAAAACCTCTTTTTATGAAAGGGAAATATAATTCGTCAGACAAAATTCTATCTTTCCAATCATCAAGATTTGAGTTTTGATTCTGTGTGTACCTCCAATTACAATTTTTTTGACATTTATGTCAGTAATGAATGGTTTTGTCTTTATAACACATCTATTAAGTTCTTACCTGTGAAACTCCCGCAGATATATTCTGCTTGAAATGGTATCTTCTCGATCCATTTCAGGCAGAAGAGTTACTTCCTCAGCAATGAATTCTGGTTTCCGACGAAAAATTATTGCCTTTTATATCGCCATTCCCTGTCTCACAACATCCTTTTCCGTCCTCATTTCCCACATTTGGAAACAGCGAATTGTTCTTTCTGATACCTGATAATAATATTAGATACATGTATATTTGCTACACACAAATCATTTGCTGTTTTTAGATATTGATACCCATTTTAGACAAGTATCGATAATCATGCATTTCTGGAAGTTTCTGAAGTATGATATTTTAAAATGCACAATTTATATTTGGACTGTTTGTGTCATTTGTAATAGCCAGAAATAAAAATGTCAAGAAATAGTATTCCATATTTCGCACACTATTCGTTATGTATAGCAAATACAGAAACCTATTTTATACTTAAAATTTGTATGAGAATTTATTTTGTGTTTCTTCAGTAAGTATTACTTTTGTTCATTTCCCATTTGTGTATTTCATTCAAAAGAACTGTTCAAAAGAGAACTAATTTAAACTGTGATATATTATTCAAGCTTATATATATATATATATATATATATATATATATATATATATATATACTCTTAACACTATAATAATTCACTATAATAATAATTTTTTCTTAACACTATAATAATTTTGTCACATATATTTAGACATCAAGAAATAAAATATTCAGTGTACTGAATTAAATGATAGGCTGCTAATAGAAAATAAAAACTGTTAAGGAATTATATCATATATCTGTAGTTATGAGTTCCATAAAATAGAAGTTAAAAGTCTTAAATACGCAAGAGCATAACATTTAATATTATTTAATATCAATCATTTTTAATGAAATACTGAAGTATTTTAATCAATATATCAAAAAATTTATCTTCTATATGCAATTTACTTCACACCCACCCTTAATTTGTCCATCCCCTTTATTTAATTAAATATTTAATTAAATCATATATTTAATTAAATCACATATATAATTAAATATTTAATTTGTGAAGCATAATTAAATTTGGAACAAAAGGATCAACTTATAGTACAAAATGAATGATTTGGTATTGAAGAATACATAAAACTTTTTAACATGATATATAACAGAATTTGTCGTCAAATAATTGACATATTTGTTTATCAGTCGCATTGAACAAACTTAAAGTGGAAAAATTTATAGCATTTTAAACAGAAACAAGTATTTTTAATAGAATTCGTTTTAATTTAAGAATTAAATGTTCTGTATTTGTTGAACCGAATTATTATTGTTTATGTACACATTTTATTTAAAGTTAATGATAATATACAAAAGACTGCTTTATATTAGATAAATCAAGGGAACAAAAATTCACATTCCACAATTTATTAAAATTAAATTTCAAAGTTAATTTCATAACTGCTTTTGGGTAACTACATAAGTTAGTATTGTATAAATGATCTACAAACTCATTTAAGCTTATTCACCCTGAAACGGAATTAATAAATACACTTACAACACACAGAAACGGGAGAAATCCCATTAGTATTATGAAATACACATTAGTCAATTAGGTAATTAGCGTGATGCTGATCATATTGACAAATGAAATGAAAGATATAATTCCCAGAATTTTAATTAAAGTCTTTTTACCCTATCAAGGAATTCGACTTCTATTCTTCGCACTCATAAGCTTAAAGGGCATTACGAGCTTTCGGGAAGAATTCCTGCATCCCAATTAATTATTCTCGCTCTTTAGATGGTATAGTAAATTAAATGCTTTGAAATTGAAAGAGAAAATGTGAAACATTTGATATGTTACGACAATTATTTACTATTAATTAAAGTCAATAATTGCTTCAAAATTCTGCAATGATGCATCTGTTTTCTTTGAGAAAACTATAACTAGAATTTTGATATGAATATTTACTTGAGTCATTTCATTTGAATTCTTGACTACATTTTAAATAATTACTATAGTAATATTGTCTTAAAATCATTATTAATAAATTCAATGAATCATTAATTATGAAAGAAACATTCTTCAAATTCTAGCTAAATTAATATCAACTTGAACCAACGAAAGACTCATAGATATTAATTACAGATTTGGTTGAAAAAATTTTCGGATCTATTTTGCTAAATTGAATACTAATTAATTTATTATTTATTTGCGTATAGTAATGGAGGGAAAGTATTTATAACTGTGTAAATGTACATGAGAAACAAGTATTCACGCTAGAGAACACATACATCGGGTGTTTTAAAGTAAATCAAATATTTTTTCTGAAATCATAAATATTACTTTTTTTTCCGTTTATGGTTATCTTATCATCTTTTTTGTCGAAATTGAGTATTCTTTCATGAATCATTGAGGATAGTGCATATACATGCATACATATAAAGTTGCAAATTTTTAAATTAGTAATAGATTGGGAAGAAAATAGACTCCTTTAAATTTCAGTACTGCATTCCGAATATATATTCAAAAGATCCACATATGTAAGTGAATTTGGAGGAAAACGTGATAATTCACTCTGCTGAGAATACTATTCCAATCACATTTAATATTTTTCTACATATGAAATTCACCATAGAGACAAGAGGTAGAAGGTTTTAATTTTAATTGAAAATTAATAATCCATAGGAAGAAATATACCATAAATGAGTTTTATTAAATTTCTGAAATATGTTGTATTCCATTGTATGAACTTTGAAATATTCAGGGGGAAAGTTGGGAAAGAAAGAAAAATAAAACATTTTATTAAATTTCCAAAATGTTCGAAAGATACACAAAAGTAAGTCTTGGAGCTGAAATAATTTTTTTAAAAAAAAACCAGGACGATTTCATCTTCTCAGAGCCCTATTCCAATCACATTTAATATTTTTCTATATTTGAATTGAACCAGAGACTGAAAATGCAATAGAAGGCTATTGGAAGCAGTACACTTATAAAAATTGAGTTTTTGAGTAGCAGCTTGAATTTAAGCTTATATATATATATGTTACAATACATTTTTACTACATGTAAAATACAACATTCAATAAATACTTAATTCAATATTTTTTCAGCTCTAAAGATATTTCAAAATCACCCAAATTTCTCATCGCATTCATTATAATCAGTAATACTGTAAGAATATGAATGATTTATTTGTATATTTATATAGATTGGAGTATATTATTTTTGCTAAATGGTATTTTCTTACTATATTATGATGTAATTTTTGATATTCATTTCCTAACTTATCTTCGATTGTATTGTTTTGTTCCTTATTTACAATTAAATTTCAAATTATATATATATAATGCATTTATTTTTTTTAAACAGCACTGATTCACAATTTCTGGAAGAACACATTTCTTATCAGAATTGTAGTTTTAACTATAGTTTTCAAAGAGGTCAAAAATAGGATCGTCGAGAAATAGAGAAAGAAAAATAGTTGACTAATTCTTTTGAAGGGGAAAAAATACAATACGGAAAGAGAAAAACAAATTTGGAGGTACAATGAAGAGTTATTCACGCACATGCTTAATTTTGTCATTTCAGTGAAGTTTAAAATAAATGAAATTTTTTTTTTGCAAAACCACATTAAGTGACTGTATATTAACACATTTCTAGAGATGATACGATACGATTATGACAGTGAAGTTAAGAGTTGTATTTTTTTCTGTTATAGTTAAGTAAAATATATATTTCAAGAATATTACGATTCACTTTAAGTAGGTAACATCTGTTTAAAGGTTAAAATAAGCAAAAAATGATATATTTTAGGTCGATATTTTTTTTCATTTAATAATAAATATAAGTGTGTGAGTTTTTCCAGTCCCATTGTAACTCTCTCTCTTTTCTAATTTGATTTAAGCATTAAAACTAGATCTAGCAAACATAGAGAACATACAAGTAGTATTTCAACTTCTTCAGGGTTGACTTTTTTCTAGTGAGAAAAAAAACTGATTCTATTTTTTTATCGAATTTATTCAATTTGTTTTGATAAGAATTTTTAAGAAAAGTACGAAAAACCATACATTTTTGATCACTGAAGGGTATTAGTAATTTTTAAGTGAAAGCTGAATATATTCCGAGCATGCCGGTTCTCCACATTTCTCACAAATGTAAATAGCAATTTTTATGTAACTTATGTAATTTTAGTCGTAACATCTTGAATTATTTTTCACGATTATGTTTCATTCATTTGTTCTTTGCTCCAACATGTGCTGTGTTTTGTTACTCTAATGTAAAAAATAGTAAATTTTTTTCCCATAAATGTTGAGTTCGGTTTTGATTGTCTCTCGGAAACCTAGTTTGTAGTTTTAAACCTTTTGGCAGGGCTCTGTCCCCTTGGGCATTCTAACAATAGCCATCGTGTTGCTTGTAGTGCAACGTTAATAAGACCAAACAATTATATTTTTCTTATTTTAGAGATTCTATAGATAATAATATATTATCAATTCTTTTTTTCTTGTTATTGGCTTTGTATTTATATGTAAGTCTTTGATTATTTAACTCAGACGCAATTTTTAGAAATTACTGGTTTTATTGTTCTGTGTTGTACACAAAATAATGACTCTGCTGTAGTACTATCATTTAACCAGTTACGGGAAATAAATCGTACCCCTAGTATACACACACACACACGCACACACACACACACACACACACATATATATATATATATATAGTACACTAGTAATGATCTATATGTAATGATCTCACTATAAACTAATTTAAGATCCTAATTTCCCCCATTCTTTAATTCAAAAGTAGAGTTTAGTATTATTTCATGATTTAATTCCACATTATCCTTTTATTCATTACTTTACACGCTTATAAAATATGTTGAATCCTTTTTCTAATAGTGGTAAATCTGTCGGAAATAATCACTCTAGACTGATAGACGTCAGGGAAATTCCCTCAGAATCCCTTTAGCTTGTTCCGCTTGAGTCCTTGTGACCTGGAGACATTCCTAAAAATTCCCATTATAAAGTAACCTGCATAGTAAAATTCTCTCTCTCTTTCATATGCTCTACTGCAATCATATGCTCATTTCTGCTCTGCGGAGTGACGGAGCTGCGTCTCCAGACAAATGTATAATTCTGTATTGCCTCATTCTCTCAGCTAAAATGAATAAACCACCTTGAAATTTGAAATCCGCCTTATTTAATTCATTAGTTAGTTTCTAAGTTCTTATCATATAAATATATATATAGTTCAAATCACAACATATAGCAATCTAGTAAATCAATGTATAAATTTAAAAAAATTAAATATTTAAATACATTACTAAAAACAAATTAATATTAATGAAAATGAAGTAAAAATTTATTTCAATAATGCAACATTATAAAATTCAAAGCCTAAAAACCGAAAAGTTCATAGAAACTGATAAAGAACCAAACAATTATAAAAAACAAGTGGCACAAAAGCAAAATGTAGAATATTGGAAATAATGTAATTAATAATGTTTCATACTTTGAAAAGGATTAATAATTGTTTTTCTTGCGGCAATTATTGATCAAACCAAAATACTTCATGGAATTACTTTGCAAAAAAATGTGGTAACAAACAAACAAAAATCAGCGAAATTCAGAAAATGAACTACAGGAAAAAGTTCATAAATATAGAAATGATCTTCAATGTCATTAAAAACAACCAGATTATATTTAAAAATTCCTCTAAAATATTGCAAGAACGATTAAAAATCTAAATGAAAAGAAATATCAATTAAATCGAAATTTATTAAAAAATAAGTATTCCAAAACAAAATGTGATATAAAATATTTACCAATGACACCTATTCAGAAGAAATGTGTATATATATGCGAGCGTGTGTGTGTATGTGTGGAAGTGAACGTGTATGCGCGGATGATTTTTTATCATCTATTTTATAATGTTATGATTTTCACTGAATTGCTTGCAATTGTAATTTTAACTTTAATTTTTGCTCTCTATCTTTTCGATAAAGTATTATTTTTAAAAAGATATATTTGTTTTAAATGATTTTTGCATAATATACAAGGTAGTATAATTAAACTGCAAATTTATTTTAATATTGTTTGCTCTGATTTGTTTGTACTTGAGAAAAGAGCGATTTAATTTCTATTTAAATTAAACACTTTAGTTTAAGTTTTTCCAGTAAATATATTTAGTATTTTGAAATTATTTAATACTAAGAATTATATGTGCAAAAATGTAAAGGAATTTTTCTTTAAATAAATAATTAATATAAAAATCCAGTCTTTTTTATGTTTCTGAAGTATAAAAAGAAGAAAGCTTATATTTGATGCTTTCAATTTTGAAATTTAATTTGAGACATTTTTATTATATAAAGTACTAGAGACAGATTTAAATTTTATTCAAATAAAATTTCCTTAACCAATTATTCACTTGAATAATTCAATTCGATTTCAAATGAATATAAAGTAAATGTTTTCAATCTTGCCCAATTTCCAAAATGTTAACATACTACAACTCTTCATGATGCATAAAAGGAGAATATAAATTTTGAAACTAAACGGTGCAAAGATAAATACACTTTCATGAACAACGTTTTATTTCGTTCATTTCTCTTCAAATCCGACATGCTTTGAAACATCTCATCTTTCACTACTTGCAATTTTTGTTTATTTTAATTTTTTGGTAACATTATAACGTTTTTCAAACTATAAAAATATTTTATTTGAAATATTATAAAACGAAAATGGATGTATACTTTCCATTTTTATGGAATAAATGTTTATTTTTCATTCAGCATAATAGTGAGTATAACCTTAGAATAAATATTTGTGAACTGTACATTCATGCAATTGATTTAAATGGTTCTAAGAACAAGTCATGTTTATTATACACATTTTAAATTTTCATTGAACAAAAAGAAAATATTTCCTTAAAAAATTCCAAAATTTAGCGTAAAACTTTCTCGCTTACCAATTTCGTATTTGTGTGCATATAGAGGCTACATGATAAATTTTTTCTCTCTTATTTTAATAAATTTATTTACCTTCTCTCTTATTTTTTTCTCTCTTATTTTAATAAATTTATTTATTTTTAATTTATTTACCTTCTATTAAAAATAAACCAAACTAAAAAACACTTTACGACTTAGATATTATTTATACCAAATAATAAATGTGTGTGTATGATTTTGAGTTAGATTTAATTTTATTTTGCTATATTTTACTTTTAGGATAAATATCTGAATATTATTATTATCGAAGATATTTTGTGTTATAAATGAACTTTTTGATTACTTTACATTCGAAGATTTTGTGTGATCTCGCTTTTTTGCATAAACTATTTCGAAAGAACAGGTCGTTCTTAGCTTAGATTTTATTGACTTAAATGACAATATTTGCATGTATAATTTTTACAAAGGGTATTCCTATGAGGAATATCAAAATTTTGTTACATGTAATATGAGTATTAACGATGATGAAAAATTAAGATATATAATGAATCATAGGACTAATATCAAACTTAACAATTTAAAAAATAATTTTCATTTTCAGAAATAGATGGGTTTAGATACAAATAATTTTATTATTGAATTAGAAATTAATTATGGTGTTTAATTAGAAGCTTTTAAACAATTTATGCTGTTAAGGTATTCAAATAATTACAATATTAAATACATTAATTATTTTATCTTAGGTAACTTAGATTTTAATAATAAAGCAGATATTTAAAAGAAATATTTCAAAACTGTTATTATTAATCACCGGAGCAGGTTTATTATTACCTATGTAGACAAAGTATTCAATAATTATGCTATTTTATGCAAAAATTGCTACATTAATTTTAGTAATTGCCCTTTTGGGAATAATAATTGCTTAAGAATTTTGAACAATACTCAGAAAGTTCTTTTGAATTATTGCATTTTAAAATTAGTGCCAATATGAATTATATAAAATTACCTGAATTTTCTTAACTCTAAAATTTCATTAAATTTATAACAGTAACTAATGGTTCGAATGCATAAATTACTTTTTCTGGAAATTTTTTTTTTTAAAAATTTGCAAAATAACGTTAAAGGAAAGTTAGAGAATATGGCTTGTTGTAAACAGTGCTGATGTCATCAAATATATTAATAATAAAGAGATTTATATTGTTTATAGCTATGTTTTCGAAAATTCATATATATATATATATATATATATATATATATATATATATATATATACAGAGAGAGAGAGAGCGAGAGAGGATTTGTTAAAATTCTAAGAGAAATTTGTGAGACACTAAGTTTTCACAAACAGCATATTTTGATAATATGATGTTTTATCAAAATCATCATCAGAGATCATCAACAGAGGACATTACAAAAACAACAATAATATTTTATTTTTATTATACAACTTCAAAACCTTTCACCTTTCTTGGAACAGAAATGCCATAAAAACTTAAAGTTTATAATATTGTTTGATTGAAAACTTTCATCATGTCTTTCAATTTTATTATCTGAGTAAAAATAATTTTTCTTTATTAATATTTCTTTAAAAAGATAAATTCTGTTTAAGTATGGAGGTGTCAAATTGTTTAACTTTATATGTTTTTTAATTTGATTGATCTGTAAAAAAAACATCTAAGATAGATATATAAATACCTTATCGTAATTATAAAAGTAATATTGTGCAGTCCATGTATATTTTACTAAAGATTAAACTCTTTCTTTTATGTGTGTTTATCCTTATTTCCTACAAGTATAATCAATTTTATTTTTTGTGAGAAATTTGAATACAGATTTATACTCATTTTTTCCATTATGCAGATAGAACTAATAGAACCAGATTTTCTAATAGAACCTGATTCTGATTCAAACCAGATTCTATGAGTAATAGGTTAGTTTGTTTTTTTAATGACACTGAATGGTGTGACGTGGAAATCTGAGTGCCAATTCAGGTTTCGTCCTCGTCATTACATCGTGATTCCAAACTGCAAGGTCAGCCACCAATAGTTCATTCGTTACTTGTTAGTAAGATGTTTATAAGCAGTCTATCAATCATTGCGTATTTTGCTAAAGTTAAAACTCGTTAAAATAAAAGAATCGATGTGAAAATGCAACTAAACTCCACAAATCCAGATACTAGACATAATGATACAAACAAAGTTTCAAAGTTAAATGAAAACATTAAAATATTTCCTTCAGCATATTTCTCGATTAAAATTTTAAACATACGTAAGTTATTTATTAAACGGTTAAATTTCAACTGAAGCTACGTATGTATAAAATTTAGAATTTTTATAGCAATACTTCATAAAAAGGAATAAAATTATTTTCTTAGATTCATATATAAGTACTCATATTCTTATTTCTATAGCCCATTAATTCGATTGAACCTTTTTCTTCCAGTTTTTAATAAATTGTACAGATTAAATGTTCAAAAAATGTGGGATAACTTACATGCATATGAATAAACATAGAATGATTACAAATAAAAAATATATTTTCTAATATTTCCAATTTAAATTTTATCTTAAAAAATAAATTTTAAACATATATATTTTTGCGCAGTACAAATTAAGGAGTTGGGAAGAAATTTCATCTGTTGACAAACGGAAATGGTAACCCAAATTTTTAAAAAAAAAAGCAGAGCAGCTGTAAAACAATTTTATTGATTCTCCATTAATTTCTCCCTTAAGTGTTCTATAGAAAAATATTCTTTTTCTTTTTTGGTATACGGCGCTAAAATACAAACACATGTCTTTATTAGATAAACTCCGATGCAGTCACATACTCCCCTAGCTATCCAGAATACCCTTAAAAATCGCATGAATTTTGATTGCATTTTTGCTGTTGCAATGAGAGTAGAGGAATGGTGTGGAAAGAGCGCAGTTCATATAAGCTGAAAATTTGAGAATTCCAAATTTGATTCCATTAAACATAATTTTGGTGAATAAAAAGCACTGTTATTCTAGAAGGGAGTTAAAAACTTAATAAGGGCTTGGTGTGGGAATATTTCAATAGAGAAAATTAGATTATGCAGTCAGAAATATCAACTAAATGTCATTTAAAATTTTGATATAGGTCATTAATAGCCCTGTTAATGACTCTTGTGCCTCGTTAATGTACATAATCTTCTGTTTTGCAGCTTTCAATTAATCGTAACATACTTAATATGAGGAAAAGAAAACAAATTTAATACAACAAATTTTTGAAAATATCAACCATGAACAATGGAAATTTAGGGTATCAAAAATAGCACCTACAAGCATACGTGAAACATGAATATTTTTTAGGAAATAAGAACTACCAGTTCCTTAAATAGAATAATTGAGACTAAAAAATACCATTCAAATGTTAATTAAAAATAATTTAATTATTATTTAATGAATGAAATATTATAACAGTATTCATCGATTGTACATCACACTATATTACTTACATAGAGTCAAAGAAATAAATATTTTGGTTAGGAGACATATTTTGGCTTGTTCATGCAATCCTGTTTGTTGTATCCAAATGGAAAAAAAATATAGTGTTCTTATATTATATTTAATGTAAATGAACAGGTGTATTTTAAGTGTTCAGTGCTCTCAATATATTAAATTGTCAAACAAAGTAAAGAAATAAAATATTCCACAAAAATTTGTATTTTAGTGTTATGATTTTTATTATATAGATTAAGAAGCAATATCAACAATAATATTTAGAAACTCAAGCTAATAGTATTATTAAAACATACATTCATTAATACACATGCATACAATGCAATGAAATGCCGAAAATGATTATTACGTACATACTTAAAATATACACTCTCAGAATACAAATAAAAGGATATAATTTCTTACAAAATGGAAAAAAAAACTAATTGTTATAAGTTATATTTTTTTCGTTTAGTCAAACTCTTTTAATTCTTTCATAATATTAATGTAGAAAATGTAAAATATAATAATGATATGTAATGAATTTCTTATAACATCATAGTCTTGCTATAATTGACATTTGAATACATCCAAGTATTGAATTCTGACTGAATTTTAATAATTGTTTGTTGAGGTGAATGATATGCGTATAATATATATTTTTTCACTTCAAATTATTTTCATTGCTTCATAAAAAATTTTATATTTCATCAATATTTCAAGGGTTTTGAAAATGTAATAGCTATCGTGGTGAGTTAAATCTGGATTGATAGGTATAATGTTTCATTTAAAAATGTTTGAAGCCATATTTAAGTGAATTTATATATATATATACAACGCAACAGAGTCTTTTCAAGGATTTAACAAAATATTAGGATTATTTATCGTAAAATGAAGAAATTGTCACTAAAAATATATTATATACATTTATTTTAAGTAATCATATTAGTATACTCAAAAGCCTTTAATCATATTAGTATTCTCAAAAGCCTTTAATCATATTAGTATACTAATTGAATTTGTTTCAATTGTAATTAAATTTATGACTAAATAGTAACGTGATTGTAGTAGGAAATACGATTATTGTATTTTCAAAAATGGAACTAATTAATCATATGTAAAAAAGAAGCATTTTATGAGGAAATGACTTGCATACTGATACATGTCTCTGATTATCTTTATGCAAGTTTTTTGGCTGCAGTGATAAATTACAATATGACCATTTCTTACTCCCCCCCCCCCAAATAAAAATGTGAAAGAGAAACAAGTCTTACTTTGTATGTTCTTATTACGAGATTTGAATTCCTGATGTTTTCTACTGATATTCTTTTATTAGTATCAGTTTAGTTTTCTTAGGATCTGATCAATAATAATCATTTAATGAATGATACATGTTTATTCAGTAAATGATAATACAGTTAAAATATGATTGTATCTTGGTATAATACAGTTAATATATGATTGTATCTCGGTATAATACAGTTAAGATAATATAATTTAATTGGTACAATAAAATAAAATTTTATGCATATTATTTGATCTTTGTTTCCTCTACATAAATCTTAAGTGATACATTTTACCACGTTATCTAAAGAAAAATTTGAATTTTTTATACTTCAGTGATAACTGGTTTAAACGGAAATGAAAATCTTTATATTGAATAACAACACATTTCACCTATAGTTGCTCCTTTTCAGTTACGTAATTTTTCAAAACGTGAGATAGTATTAGATTCAGGATATAGTGGTGATGGAATCTTGAAGAAACATACTCACAGTAATTTATTTGTGTACGAGCGAATCTTCATTTTTCCGAAGTCATTCATTAAAATTATTAATATTATGATGGGTTATTCTTCTTTTGGAGTTACTTTTTACCAAATACAGTACCTGTATTTGTATATTATTGTTCTATATTATAATAGAATTATCTGAAAGCTAAAAGTAACTCATTGTAAGTATCTTTAATATATATTTCTATTAGTTGTCTTTTCTGTAAAAGAAAAGGAAACTCACCCTTCTCTCACTACATATATATATAAACTTTCCCACTGCTTTAAAATTACCCTTAAATAATCAATTTCAAAAATACTACATATTCTATATTTATTTCAACATGAATATTAATAGTACTGTTTGAATTTTGTGTTACAAAATAGTCAAGTGGGAAAATAAGGGAAACGTTTCAAAATATCTATATAAATTGTTATACTTTATGTGTAGCAAATTATGATATTTTTATGTAGCTTTTTCTCTTAAGAAATCTAATTTTGAGTAACTTTTAAGAACCTTATGTATATTTTACTGATTTGAAAATTTATTTTGCTTTTTTTATATTTGTAAGCTGAAATACTAATTGAATTTTTTCGCCTATTAAGAGTAAAATTATGTGCTAGTCTTCTCGTATTAAAATATTAAAACAATCTAATTACTTTTCCTGTTTGGCGGAAAAAAAGCAACAGAGATTAAAAGTTGACACCATAATTAATTTTCTTTTGATGAAAATTTACGGCAAACGTTTTGTTTTCAGTGTTTTGTTTTTGCATTGTTTGGGGATTAAAAAACAATCAAAATGAACCCGGAAAACAAAAGACCCCCTTTGAGATTTTCATAACAATGCATACAAGTATTCTTATTAAAGAGTTTCTAGTATAAAGCTGTATATGCATTCTGGTATATTGTTCCATATATGCATTCCTTAATCATTCTCAAGAGTAAAGCATTAGTATTCTACACATTTCTTATCACCACGTGATGTGGGGTCTCGCGTGATGCCTTCATTATTGACCTAAGACCTTCGTATCAATCACGTTTGAATATATTCCGCATTAATTTCAACGTTCCGTGGTATCGTGTGCGACACCTCATTTTTCTCCGTTAAGTTTTCAACTTACTTTATTATTTTATTTCTCAAACTTGATCTAAGAGATGCCAAATTTTCTTATTTTGCACTTATTTATTGAAAATATTTTATACGTTTTTCAAATAAAAATTTGCAAAAGTACTTATGTCTTTTCTAAATGAGATAATACTGGTGTCACTATTGAATAATAGAGAGGGAAAAATGTATACATATTCCCACAGTGCTTTATTTTAAATGGTATCAAGAAGTAATTTTATGTTATGTATATTACGCTATTTTAATGGTGTAAATTCTGTTATATTTATGAATTAATCATTCTTATTGTTATGAATCTTGCATTTGAGCAAGAATTATTTAACTTCCCAAAATACTAACAACAAATTACATTTATTATAAGTACATATTTTAATATAACTATTCTCTGAATGTCTATACTTAAAATACGGGCATATTATCCTTATATATTAAAATGAATCCCTATGGCATGTCATTTCAAACATATATTGACCGGTTTAAATTATCATTGTATTTATCTACTTATTAAAATTAATCACCCTCCTTTTACCATAACTTCCTTTTTTTGTAACTTTTAAAAGGCTTGGACGTTAAAACTTTCTTAAAAAATCAATTTTCTACTAAAAGTAATGAACACTCATCACAAATACTTCCGGGTGCATATTTCACTTAACTCTTGCAATTAATTCTAGCACTTGCCCGCAAGAGTACAAGTTGGGTCAAGTTATTACCGGCTACCGTTATGTTTCAAAATAAATAATTTAACGTAAAATTCTAAGTTAGCTGCCTAGCTAAGCGTGAGAAAAAATCATAAGCAACATAATCACAGTATCATAAGGGTTCTTCTAATGAATGGAAGAAGAAAAAAAAGCATCCCTCTCCCTCCGGATACCTCGACACACCTTTAAAACTTTCAGGTCAAAAAGTTTCTTGTAAACTTCATTCTTTCTAGATTCTTGCGTACTTTTGACGGAACCATCCTTTCTTTTTCTCACCAGATTTTGAATGCTTTTCAATGATGTCGTGACCTGCCTTGTTGAGTTTCCTGCACCAGCGTATTTCAGCAGTGAGTGTCTTGCGGTCAATCAGGAAGTTGTCTCTGTGAGGCGATTTCCTAAATGTTGTTACATTCATGAAAGAAAGTATTGAAGGAATTAAAGGAATGGTTGTTTTTATCTGACGTAATGACTTGTTCTCAAGTTGGTGGCTTTTGAAAGACTTCTTGTGAGGAGAAACGCTTAAAAATACTGTAATTGTATTCGTGAGAAGAAATAATTTTCTTTTTTTCTTCAGTTACATAATATTATGTTGGCCGACAATGTAAGAATTGTTTTATTTGTAATTACGTGAAAATTTTAAAATATATTAGAGAGATGAGTAACAAAGTTAGTTCTATTTTTAAAAAAAACTGATTGAAATAAAAAAAAAAAAATAACAGAAATATAGAATTAATAGTATATAAATCTAAAATTCTTTAAGTTTGATTTTCGAATATATATATTTCTTTACTCAATATTTAAAGATTTTAAGAAACTAATATTACAAAATATGAATGTATATATAGCAATATAACTTATATTTAACTTTTAAGTCTGTATATTTGGTGAATAATTAAAATTAGCAGTCATTCAACTATTTAATGGGGTTAAACATATTCTTCAATTAAGGAATTTTAAAATAATATTTTCCAATAAATTATTACAGTCATAATTACAAATTTCTTATAAGTTTATATCAATACTATTTATATAAAATATGTTAGCTAATAAACTTCGACACTTTTTTTTTACTTCCAGTATGCTTTTGTTACTTTTTCTGGTAAGTCTTTTATCTCAAATGCTCTAATATATTTATAGTTATCCTATTCTTTAGCACAGGTAATAAAAAAAAAAGAATTATAAACAATATTTTTGATTTTTTTAATTTTATTTGCATATAAGTCGTCGAATTGTGACATAATATTATAAAGCAAAAAACTTCAAAGTTACACTCGTCATCAAAAACAATTTGCATTCAGAAGGATGAAAGATACGTAAATTCAAATTAAGAAATTATTTCGTCTCTATTAGATATGCAAAGGATTAATACGTCAGCCACGTCGGCGGTAATGATATCAGCAAACACGAGACGTACCACGCTCCTGAGGCCTTTTAAAGAGTTTCTCCTGAAGCTAACAATTTCGATTCTAACTTACATATTTGGATTTAATTTATCTCTTTAAAGTTTAGAATACCTTTGAGAAGAAAATAACAGCAATTTGAAAAACTGAGCTTGTTTCAGAAAGGTAGCATCGTAAGATTTTTTGAAAGTGTATGGTCATTCCTTTGGATTGTGCGTCATATCGCAACAGTTACAGTGCGTCATATCAGTCGCAGTTACAGTTTCACCCTGCTGGCAGGATTGGGTTCAATTGAGTTATCACTCACGACACGTATGTTTAGGGAGAGCTACACGAAATACTAGTACAACAATACGTTAACGTGAGGACTCGGAAATTTGGCAAATTTAATGTGTATCATCTCCATTACAAGGTAAGCCTTTAGTGGCAACAGGACTTGAACCTACGACTCAAAGGAAACAGGGCCGTATGTGAGTTGGGGCAATAACCATTGGGCTACCACGATCACACCTCAATACTTATGATTTTAAAAATCTTTTTTAGAGTAAAGGTATTTTTTCGTGTCTTTCAAGGCTTTTAGTCTGAATCCTAGCCACATCTACAATATTGAATAAAGAAACCAGAAATCTCATGCAAACTAGAGTTCCCTTTATTCTTAACTAAATGTTTTTAACATAGTTATATGGTAAATTAATAAGTAATTTCCTTTAAAATAATTTTTAAAAAAATTTTGGAAAAATAATTTTAAAATGCAAGAGTTGAAAAAAAGGTAAACAGAGAGACGTAACGTTAATTGAAGTTATTTTAATAAATGATTTTATAAGAATTTCTTTTTTTATATATATAGCAGCTTTTAATAAAGCTTTCTCTATTTTCGGAAATAAGGTGCGTATTTTCTAAGTCAAATTATTCATTTTTAGTTTTATATTGAATTAAGAAGTATCTAATATAAACAGTAAGGGTTGAAAAGTACTCCAATTAAGTAGCAGGAAACTTTAAAATTCGTAATAAAAAGCTGGATCAAGACTTACTAATGTCTACTTTCCAATTTATTCGCGAATTTTCTGGAAACTTTAGTAAAAAAAACCAAAAATAAAATTTCTTGTTTAAACTTTCATGAAATATTATGAGGCTTAACTTTATCTCTCAGACAGAACTAAATTAGGTTCAAAATTATTAAAAATACCAGACTCATTTAAGTCCAAATAAGAACTATATTTACTTAACTAAAGGACTTCACAGAAAGGTAAATATAAAGCAAACTTTAGTTTGAAGTAAACAAAATAACTTAATAGAAAAGGGGGAAATGTGTGTGTTGTAACTGATATTCTTGAAGCTAGATATTATCTTGAATCAAAACCAACTCGATCTAAGTTGAATTAGTATTAACACTACAATAGTATCTGAGAGATATTTCGGAGAGGAAGTAGAATTAAGCCCCTTCTGACACGACACTTTTAAAAAACAGTACAAAATTTAAAGAAAAGCTTCATTCAAGTCGGAATTCTTAAACACGGTTAATTCTTATTCGGTTTGAGATTTAGGTAAACCTACATTCAACGCATTTGGTTTTCAAAAGCAAAATTTTGATATTTAGGGAAATTCCCATACAACACGGAACAAAATAAAAAAAATTAAGAGCATTAAAGTATCTCCCAAAATTATCATATCACGCATTTGTGATTATTACTGACATAAATTAATATTTAATACTATTTATCATTATTAGAGAAATGAAACGATTTTACTTTATATAAAAAAAGTATTTATTAATTTTTAAACTCTAACAAGAATTACTCTTATATTCAAGCTATTTTCTTTTAGATTCTTACACTGAAATACATCTTAGATGATACACAGTTGATATATATACATACTAGTTCCAATAATTCTAAAATTAAAACAGATAGAAAGAAAATATGGAGGGGTTTGAACTGGATAAAAAGTCAAAAACGTTGACTGAACTTATGTGTTTCATACTAGAGGGAAAATTATGGATTTTATATTATTTTATCTAATGAATAAACTTACATTTTGTGTAATTTAAAGTTTATCTAATCCTGAAATCTAAATCATATATGTATGGAATTAATGAATGGAAAATGTGTTGTTATTGCTTTTTAACGTCGCACTGAGAAGCAACACGAGGGCAATTGGCAACGGTCCTCGTAATTTTGAACCTTGGTCAAATGACGAAGACGATACCTGAGCTGGTATCCCCTCTTCTAACTTCCACATTACACTAACGGGAGGACTAGGAACCTCGACAGATTTGAAGTGAATCAGGACTCTAACCTACTACTCAACGAAAGCAATGCAGTTCGCCTGTTCGAGACTATGACCACTATGCAACCGTGGCCCCGAATGTGAAATGCAAATTTGCAGAAGAAGAAAATTCGCATCTAAGTTCAATTACTATAATGGTATCAAATTATGTGACCATTCAATAGTATGTTTCAAATAATAAAATAATCCAGTTAAAAATTCTGTTCAATAATACAGATTTCACACAAGAGAGCCAATAATGAATCATCAACCTAAGAATGAATTCTTCAAACAGTTGTGTTTCAATCACGGAAACCATCAAATGAGTATCTCCTGAATACTAAAGATTTAATTATCCTAATCTACCTCTTTTGAGGGAGGTGGAATTAAAACTCCATTTCTGCATTGAAGTCTATCTCGGCGTGCAAGAGGATTACTTTCTCCTGGGTGCGTGTTTAAATGAACGGTTACTATTTTTGGCTGTGGTTCCACATCTTTCAGAATGGTTTGGAAGAGTGCGTTTGTGCGTGCGTGCATGAGGCGCGTGACAGCCACTATTAAATTTTAGAAAAGCCTTTTGAGAAGAGACGGGTTTCAGGAAAAGATTTTTAACCCTTTAGAATTCCCTGGTGTTTATATTTGCAACAACGCAAATCGATTCAGCTGTTTAAATAGTGCGGAATAATGTGTTGGGAGATAAAATTTTACGAGTGGACTGTAAAATTAAAATAAATTGTGTGTCTCCTTCTCCATTGCGTCTGAAAAGATTTAGAATAATTAACAGTGCGTGCAACCTGTGTAAATCTTACATCATATATATATGTTTATAAAAAAAAATCTTATGCTTTACATCAGACGCTCAACACTAACCTTTCTGGTGAGAAAAATACCATCTAGGTAGTTAAGGCCACTTAGTTTCCTAATGCAGTTCGAATATTGATTCCTCCGTAGAATGTTGTGGGAGTTGATAGGGAATCTAAAAGGGGAAACAAAATTCAAGCTCAGGATATGTGTGATACAGTGTGAAAAGTTGGAAAGTGTAAATTCATGTGCCATCAACATTATCTGGTTTGAATTCGAAATGTTCTTTAGCTGAAACTTATTGTGCAAGTTTTTCTGAGTTGTTAATTGAAACGAACAATCCTTAAACTTGGACTAATATTGTCTTCCTGATTTCAATAACGTTATGGAGATTAATGGGAAATGTAGAGTGAGAAACCAATCTCAAGATCAATTCCTTCGTGTGATGTAATTAGAGTGAATAGTAGTAGAGCTGTAGTGTATGTCTTTCATTATGTGACTTTATGGACAAAGCAAAATTTAATTATATGGTCAATAACACGATTGAATCGAAACATACAATAACAATTCATTAACTATCTCCCCATATTATGCAAATTAGCTCTCTCTCTCGCTGTCCAATCTATCTAAACTTGTCTGAATCCTGGCTTAAAATTACGCAATAAATTTCCAGCTTACCAATTCACTCGTATTGAGGTAAGTACTTCTCGAAAACGGCGGTTTCGACTCAAGTGATCACTTCTCTAAGCAGGAAGCACTTCTAAATGTCTGCAATCACAACTAATCAACAATAGCAATTTTCTCCAATTTCTACAAAACATATATCGGCCTATTGTTAAGTCTCCCACCCTTTTATTCCTTTCAATTCTATTTCACATTTATATCATTATTTTTAAATCAATTTATTATATTTCTTATCTTCAACTAATTTGCTTTAACACAGTGTTTATGGTTAATAATGAGTTGGAACTTTATGCAGTTCAAATTACAAAAAGTCCCCGAGATTAGTGAAGAGAAAATCACAAATAGCCCTACGTCACAAAGTGAAGTATGGACTCACATTTCGTCACCACTATCAGTCGTAAAGTTAAATGTTCATTGGCTGTAACTTATTGTATAGGCTTGCCAGAAATGTTAATTATGAAACAAACAGTCATTACACTTGCTGACCACGTAGACTGCTACTCTTCCTGACTTTATGTAACGTTCTGTGATTTAATGAGAAATGTAAAGCGAGTAACCAATCTGAAGATCAATGTCTCGTGTGATGATGTGTGGAAATTAGGATAGTGACGTATTAATTTACTATCTGACTATGGCTCGTAATTACAATGCCGAATTATTGATGTGCGTTAAAGCATCAACCATTAAATTGGCTGTTCAAATAACCCCTAAGCAACCACATAATTCCATTAGTTGTCTTATACGCTTGAAAAAGTGAAATAAACTTCTAAGAGGTGCGTGCGCAATTGTAAATCGGTAAATATCTACATGAAGCATACAGTTGTATGGAGAGAATGACGAGTTTCCTAATTATTCCATTAAGGGATCGAGTGTGAAGCACAATCGAGGAGTTCTGAAAGTACAATCTGATAGGATCTCAAAGTTCTCAAATGAATAAATAACATGGCAAATGAAAGTTGTCATTTTTAAGATGTTGCTTTCATTATTTGTGTGAGGTAAACACACTGCAGGATAAAAGTTATTAATAAAAATAATTATTATACGTCAATTTTATTTATACGTATTTTACTTGCATATACCAATGTCTCAATGTAAATGAAAATAAATTAGCTAAATTCAGGGAAAAGGAATAATCAAGAAATAATTTATTAATTACCCATGTATATGCATGCAATACATATTTTTGAAAGATATCAAGAGTATCTACAAATTCTCCATCTTAAAGTCATTGCACATTTTACAGGTTCGTTTATGAGAAGTATGTAGTTATGTGAGTTCTAATGTACCACGTTTATATAGAATACAGAAATAATTTTCCACATCTCAAGTATTCGTAAATGAAGTACACTTTCCTTAAATTTTTTGTATTGATAATTTTTTAAGAAATTAACTTGTTTTTCCCCTTTTAATGTATTATGAAAAGTGATGTATGTCTAATTAAATAATATTAAATAATTGTTTTCAATTTAGTATTAATAATTTTATTTAATATCACTTATTTTTAAGAAAAAAATCACAAAGTAAAGATGGAAATAAACCAATTACATTTAAGTGTATATTGTTTGCTATCTTGACTTAAAAATTGTAATGGTCAGCTTTGAATTTTCATAAATTTTAATTGCAGTCATATTCGAAGAACAGCACAGATTAAAAGTGAATATATTTCACAAATATCTAAATACAAATCTGAAGACAACGCAATAAAAAGTAAAATCTTGGAAAGTCGTACACAGTTGTACAGTCGTACAATAAGTATTTTTTCGTTGTTTGATTGAAAGAAGAATATTATTCTTTTCAATAGTAAATGCCAAAATAAAAAGACCAAAACAACTCAAAGAAAAGGGAAATATAGATCTGGAGAGTCTTACAAAAAGTATTTCCATATTGTTAGACTGAAAGAAAAATATTGTTTCTATTCAATGGTTGAGAAACTTTGAATTAAAATAAAAAAGGAAATTCTTGTTTAGTGAAGAAATTTAACCATAAAACGTACAAAATATAATTTATTGAACTAATAAATTATATTTTGAATTGTTAATATATATTTATTGAACTATTTTTTTATATCTAAGTCACATTCAAGTAATCATGGGTTCCTCAAATAGTCATTAAAATTGTTCAGTGGTGATAAAGTAGACTATGATAACTTAAAATAATTATTTTGGCTAATTAATTATAAAAATTTAATTTAATGGAATTTAATTAGTTTAAAATTTATGTGTTCACGAACTCAAGATGTCTTAGTATTATACACGACTAGCTGATCATTATTAATAATAAAATACTTTTCTCATAAATTTGAAATTTACGTCTAGGTTCCACAACAATAAAAAATTATCGTTTGCTCAGCAAAACGGACAGAAATCAGCTGGGGTTACCATAGTATAGCTTTTTAAAATTCATAATGCAAGGTCATTGAAATGCTTCGACTTGGCGGTGGAAGATATTTGGTGATAAATCCGCCATCAGCGCCTCAATATTAAATTATTTCCATTTCGCACGCTCAAATCCCGCCAAGTAAACTTAATTGGTAGCAATGTACAGAATACATATAAAAAAAAAAAATATTCCGTTTGGCGTCGTTCATGTCATTTTTGGCGATAAAGTCGCCAAAAATGACATAATTTATGAATAAGAAAAGATTAACGGATGAAAATCACATTTTGGATAAGAATTCCGTAAAATCCGTTCTTAGTGAGCGTCTACATCGCAAAATGAGTAACTATACCAAATTTCAAGTCAATCGGTTGTATAGTCTTAGAGATTTTGTGATGAGTCAGTCAGTGGTATTTCGCTTATATATAACTATATAGATAGATATAGATATCTAGTATGAATCTAGGAAAATCAAAAATAAACTTTATATTAATTATTTTTAATTACATTTTGTGATGAGACTATAATTTTTATTCTAACTTAACAATAAAATACGTAAGTGAACAATCATTTTATTTCCAGCTCATAAAATAAATTTCTTAATTTATGGGAATAATCATCATTCATAAAAAGAATTCTTTCAAATATTTTAAAACTCTCGAAGAAGATATGAAAATAAAATAACCTTTTTTGAATTTACTTTCCATGGTAATCGGTTGTAATACAATTTTCTGTTCTTATTGGTCACAAGTACAGTTTAACATGTACAATTACAGCTAACACGTACAGTTAATTAACGCGTACAGTTTTAATATTCAAAATCATTGAAACAGTATACTTCTAGCAAAATATTTTATTCCTCTTTTAGTGAAAAATAATTGACAATGAAGTAAATGCAGAGCAGGAAGTTAATATCCGCTTATAAATAGTTTATTATTTGAAGTTAGAAAGCTGGAAAATAAATATAAATCATCAGATAAATGGCTTTTATTTTTAATCAATATACATATTTATGTTTTTCCTCCCATTATTCGTAGTAATACAAAATTTGACGTATATAAACAAAAGTATAAACTCCGAAATTATTTATCCTCTTAACCAATAATGATTTACAGAGAGCAGTTTCATGTTAATTTAAATAAGATTATTTAAATTATTGCAACTTGAAAACACAAACAGTTCGTTAATGTAAACAACTTCTGAACTTGTTTTTGTTAGTATCTGACTTATGCCTTCTAAATATTTCCAATACAAAAACATTTATTTTCGCAGAAACCCTAAGAGGAATAAATTTCCTAGTACTATAAATAGTTTTTTATTCAAGACAATATATGTATTCATTTGTTTTCTTTGCTACATAATTTGATAGTTTTATTTAAACCTGTTTCCGTACTTTGAACAGCTCTTCAATGGCATAACGTTTAAGCAATATTTAATTTTTCCATAAGCCGTTATTTACTTTAGATAAGCAAATATTTTAGTAACAATACGTAATATTTAAGGAAAATAAGAACCATTATATTTGAACAACTGTTTTTATAATGTTTTGCCGTAAATTTCTTGCACAAACATCAATTTTCAGAAAAGTAAATCTAAAATAAAACAGGAAATTGCATTATTTTTTCAAAATAAAAATGCAATGATACATAAGGATTTGGAAAATATGAGCAAACAGTTAATAAAATTCTAATCTTCCTTATACATAGTTAACACTTACATCGCATAAGTAAACAGAAAACCGTTAAGTTTTACAAATTATTAAACATTTAATCGCAAAAAACAATGGCAATTAATTTTATTCAAAATAAATAAAATCGGAACATATTTGTACATTTTAATCAAATATTTTACAAATGTAATTTAAAAAAGGGTATTACCATCAGTGTATTATTATTTGATGTTTACTTAGAAAGTTAGTTAATGTTATTTAAAAGAAAATTATTTCATACATATATGCTGAACGCGGTTTTTTTAATTTTATTTTATGTGTAATTCTTCAAACAGATAAATATCATATACATCGTGATAACTTATCAAATCTATTTGAAAAAAAACTACAAAAGACTTAAAACGTCGAAGAAAATGGATATTCTCTTTAATGTAACAACAACATTTAAAATCTTTTCACTAAAACAATAGACTAATATAAAAAATGAGCTTTTATTAAAAATCCTTTTCTAATTATTTGAAATAAAGAGATCTCAATTCTGATAATTTAACATACATCTTTTTAGTTGCTACTCATATTTCTCTAATCACAATTACCATTACATGTTTCTAAAATCAATGAGATTTAATTGCTTCGTTTGTTCTATTATGATGAAATGCACTTTTGTAATGAGAAAGAATGACAGGAAAAGAATTGTGTCTTGTTAGAAAAGTTAAATGCATCCATTGTTCCGTTTATTAAGATACACGAGAAAAGTTCGAAGAAATAATTTCAATCATCATATAAAGAAACACAATTACAATTAGTCACGGATAAAGAACGAAGCAACACTTATAATATGTTAGCATGAACATAAACATTTTATTTTTTAAAGTTACATGAATGGAAATAATGTTTCATTATTTATGTAAAACTAATGTTCCTCAGTTTCTCTTTTTTTTAATTTTTTTTAAATTTAGAATAATGAGTTTTGCTACTGCAGTTCTTACCTCTCAAATCTCTATCTGAAAACAATTCAGACTTGCATACAGAAGTTATCACTCACGACGGTCAGTACATTTATTGACCGTACATAACAGAATGCAAGGATTATTATGGGTGAGGGAACATCTCTGATATACACTAGACTCGCAAAAAATGTTGCATTAACTAATAAATCCAGTATCACGTAGGTACAAGTCAAAGCAGGGTGGTAATACATAGAAAACCCCTTCAAGCAACGGATCTTTTCGGTTGGATGCATTTCTAGCTGGTAGGTGCAGCAAAATTTTCTAAGGACTGATTAAGTGGACTAAACTGGTACCCCTGTATGTATGATGTTCTCCCTCACAGGTCCTTGCTACCTCGATATCTTTGATGATCATGTGCTCTCGTTTGTACGGCATTAGCATCTCACCTTGTCCTTCAACAAGATGCAGTGTCCATGCTCCTGAATTGTATCTGAACGGTTCGATGGACACTACAGACATGATCTTTCTTCCTTGGCCATCTAGACACCTGTTCTTAATCTCATTGAGCAAATTAAAAAGAACATCAAGTAAGAAGTTAGATTTTCTGATCCCGCTCTATCAAGTGTTCATTACCTGTGGAAGATTGTTTAGAGGTCATGGATCCATCTGGCTTCCCAACACTTCCAGTATCTTGTCGAATCCGTACAAAAACAAATCGCCACCTTCGTATCAATTATATGAAAAATTGTATATTATTTTTACATTATGAAACATTAAAAATTACATATATTTAAAATCATAAAGTGATTTCTTGAAAATGCATACATAAAATGCAGGGTAAAGACATATGGGTAGTTCACATTAAATTTTATTCAAGGTAACATGGGCTATTCGCAAAATAATTTTCCCTTCAACTAACATATGGGATTTCTTTCTGCTTTTATGTTTATGTTCATAGCTTCTTCCCAATCAAATGGAATGAAAAGTAAATTAAATAAATTTTGAAAGTGGAGTGAAGAGAGTATCAGTCAAGTAGTTTAAAGTTAGTCGTATCACGTCGTATAAAAAAGAGATAAAGAATTGAATTGAAAATTGCAAAGCTTATGTTAATAAGAAGAGTGTTAGTGTGTTGTTCGTGGAAGTATTCAGGCGTGAAAAACAGATGAAGTCAGATTAGGACTCAACGCTATCTGAGAAATAGCAGGAGTTACTCGCATCATATTCCAATAAGTGCATTCTTACAATGATTATAGAACCTATTAGTGTTCGCGGATAAAGAGAATAAACTATTTGAGAGCCCCTTCCTCTTTCTATTACATTAAATAATGATATAATTTCGGTAGAATTGATTATTTTATTTACTTAGTCTGTGATTGAACTTAAATTGGAATTTAGATTTTATAATGAGAATAACGATTAAGATGGATGACATATAAGAAGGGTAATCGGATGACGTCACAACTAATTATATTTATGAAATATATAGAGGGAATGGTTATAAAGTATTAAACATATAACCATATTTTTCAAAATTAAAATTAAATAAAACAATATCAGGCAACTAAAAGTACAGAAAATTTAGAAGTTTCCTTTATTCTGTAATAGTATGGAATATAATCAAAATACAGTTTATATAAAAAAAAAATAATAATACTATCATGATACGAATCTTCATTTCCTAAAGAAAAACTTACAAAAAGTTAGAAAGTATCGTTAAATTCTGGACGACACCCTATTTTCACAGAGACAATAAAATTTCTCTACTAAGTTTATCTCGAGGAATGCGCCTTGAATCTTAAGTCCAGAGACTAGTTTTCTTCAATTTCTCACAAGTCGAGAATAAAAAAACACTAATACGGCGAAAACGAGAACTAAATCAAAAAAATAATAACAAATCCACAATCCGATGGGAGATTCTTGTTGGAAAAAAAAAGTTTCTCCCCGACTCACAAAAACTCGGCGAGAGTAGAATTTAAAACAACTTTCTCTTCAGCCCAAGAAATAAAATGTCAACTTCTAGGTCTTAAAGAATTTCATTAACTTGAGAATTTTTCTGCGAGCCAAAGGAGTTTCAGGTAAAAGCGAGAGTAATACAAATCGAAAACTTTTCTACTTTTTTTTTTCACTTAATAGGATGATTTAATTCCTTTGTTTTTATTACAAAAACAAATTTTTACGAGTTATTCGGATAAACTCTTAATAGTGTTTGTTCTAACTATTTGCATGTATTTTGTTGTTCTGCTCATTGATATGCAGACCACGTTTTGGTTAAAGTAACTTCATTTGTGTCGTGGAAGGAATTTCTGAAATTATATTTAAAGAACTCGATTTAACATTTTGAAACCAAGAATGCGATATTGTGTAATACATATTAGTTTTTTTCCATTAAAACCCATTTGTGAAACTTATACATTTATGGATTATTTATGCAAAAGGGAATTACACAACAATAATAAAAAATATAAATAAATTATGGGATTAAAATGGCAGCATTTGTAGTACATATCGTAGTTATTTTTGTCTCCAGCGATACTTTTTCGTCAAACAATGTCAATTCATTGCATATAAGTAATTGCTTAAGTTCAAGCTTGCTATTAAGTATTTGAATCTCTTCATGACTTAATAAAGTTCAAAAGGAGTTTGCTTGAGTGTTTACTAACGTCACACTTAGGAGCACGAAGGTTATTAGCGACGGACCTCTTAATTTTGAACTTTGATCAAGTGACGAAGACGACACGAGAGCTCCCTCTCCAATTTTCCAGATCACGCCAACGGGAGGACTAGGGATATCAACAGATTTAACTTGCATCATCCCCGATACTCGTCATCTTCAGTGGCATCATAGCTTGACCCCACGACTCGAAAGAATCAACACTGATTGCAAATTCATGATCATGACCCATAGGCTTCCGCGCTACAGTTCAACAAGAAAGAGTCATTACGGAAAATCAATCTGATATTTATTAGATACTTGAAATGGTCCAGAACTCAATTATTTCAAATGCGAAACAGAATTCTACACGCGTCCTCAACTAAAGAGTATCTAAAAGTCTCTTATTTCCCCATTAATAAAAGTGGGCTTATTTTTGAATACAATCAATCTCAGCAGTCAGCTGATCTCCTGGGACTAAGTGCTGAATATTAAATTGCGTTTTCTTTTCAGCAAAAGAACACGTTCGACCTCGATATCTAACTTTGAGATTTTTACTCCTACTACTACTCTAACTTCTGCAAAATCCTAGTTTACGGGGTCTGCTAGGCGTGATTTTCAAAATCGCACCAAAACTGTACCAAACACGAGTTTTTCTAACCCGTAGTCGTTTCAACTGGAAACAAAATGGCTTGTTGTCGGAAAGCAAAGTTTATAATTTTTGCAATTGTGTAACGAAGATATGTAAAAGTACATTGTATAACAGAAAAGAAAGAAAAAGAAAAGAAAGATAGAAACTCTCTGATTTAAGGAAGGAAAAACCTCACTGACCTTATACAAAAGATACGTCTGCATCCATTAGCAGAAAAACGGTAGCCAGTCACGTTTACCAAAATAAAACCTCACGATATTCAATTTATTAGATGTAGCTATTAAATAACGAGACTGATGCTGCTAAAGAAGAAGTAAGCAAATGCCAAACACCAGCGACAGGCAGCTGTTTAGCCTTCTTTTTCGAAGCTAGTACCTCTTGTTTCTGTAAGCAAATCCGTATACTTATTGCCTTCGTTCGCCTTAGTTTTTTGTTTGTTTGTTTGTTTCACAAGAAAAATGATAAGTGTGCAAATAGTTTTTATATGAAACTTGGAAAACATCTACTGAAATTTATAATTTATTCAAAGAAGTGTATGACAATGAATGATTATTGCGTGCACGTGTTTTTAGTGGCTTAAATACATTCAAGATGCCCCAAAAGACGTTGAAGATGGTTCACGCTCTGGTCGCCCTTCTGCGTCAAAAACGGATGACAATATCAAAAATAACGGTAATTTGGTTCGATCTGACAGTCGGTTAAGTATTCGTGCGATTGAAAAATGCTTATAGGAATTGACAAGTTATCCGTGTGGCATATTTTTTCATCATCACAATGCTCAGGCTCATTCCATTGTCTGTCAACAGGTTTCTACGTAAGTATAGAATTCCAGCGTTAGACAATCCGCCTTATCGCAGGATCTTGAGCTATGAGACTTCTATCTGTTTCTTAAGGAGAAATCTGCTTTAAAAGAACCAAGATTTGAGTCGTTGAAGTTGTGAAAGTGAAACGGCACGCATCCTGAAGGAGCTGACAGGAGAAGACTTCCAGCGCTGCTTCGAACCATGGAAGATTCGCTTGCAACGTTGAAGGGATACAGGAAGGAGTGCATATTGAAGGTGATAGTAAGTATATATGTATGAATTCGAAATAAAATTCGGATAAAATATTTGTCTATCTCGGTATTTAACAGTCACAACTCATACTTATTTGAAACAGTATAATTCGAATTTCTAATACTTTTCTAAACTGATTTTCTCCTTCCTTTGTTAAAACTAAAATCGCCAAAAGGATCCATTATCAACACTTTTCGAATACGCTTAAATGTTGACTACGTTTTCCAAAACAAAATTGCGGTATTCAAGTTATTACTTTCAAACCGATTTCGTTCAAATTGTCAATACTATTTATAATGATTTTCTTCTTCCTTTCAAAAGTTTTGTAGTTGTGTAGAAGCTATTTAATAAAAAATTGCATAAAAAACAGAAAAACACTAAAAAAAATCTCCATCCTTATTCAGAAGAATCATCTACATCCATTGGCAGGAAAACGATTGTCGATCACATTTATCAAACAAATCACACGATACTGCTTTCTAACGGAATTCATTTGAATTTTTAATACATTAGTACCTCTCAATAAGGGACATTCAAGGGATCAGACATTCCCCCCCCCTTAAAAAGAAATGTCTCTTAATGAGACGTTAATACATATATTATTCAAAGGGACTGGTACCAACAGAATCGTTCTAAAATAGAGGTGTCCCTTTTTCGGAGGTGTCCCGTACAAAAGCTCTACTGAACTTTTTTTAGCCCGATTTTCTTCTTCTTTCCACCAAAAAACAAAAATTTTCAAAATGATCCGCTTAGAATTCTTTTAAAAGAAGATCCATTTTCAACATTTGCGGTACTCAGTGAAAAGTCACAATCGGATACAATCTAGTATGAAAAAGATAGAAAAGGAAATTTGCATTATTCTTTCCTTTTTAGGGCATTTCAGGGTTGCCATAAAATATGTAAACCCAAAAAATGTTTCCGTATCGGTGATTTATCGCAAAAATTCCAGTTGCCCAGCAATCGCCGTAAAATAGGACCCAAACAAAATTCAATACCCTATTCACCTCACTTTACTTTATATATAACAAATCTGTTTTCCATAATATATACGTAGAGGTTGTTGAAACAAGCATCTTAAAAATTACTGTAAGGTGCATGAAAAGGAAATATTTGTGAAAGCCCCGTTATAAGAGCAGAAATTTTTCAGCCCCAGTATAGAAGGCACTACGAAGATAAAAAACAAAATGCCTCCTTAAATATTTTTTAAAAGAAATAATCTCACATAGTTACATGGATGACTCAAAATTATTGGTACAAACTTTGAGATTTAATAGACCTATTCTTCTCATAGAATTCTATAAAGATGAAATTATTAAGCAAAATGCTGAGATATGTATTCCATGTTTGGCACCATGGACCGATTGCTGCGGTTTGTAAATATGGAGAAGTAAGTGCCTCCTGAGGTAGCGTCCTCGTCACTCAGTCCAGCGTTGACTCAGATTCAAAATTACGAAGTCCTTTGCCAACAGCTCTCAAGTTACTTCCAAGTGAGACGTTAATAATCAATCAATTAATTGCAGACGCAAATTTCGAGGTGAGAAAAGTCTAATACAGAATACAGTCTCTCATATATGGACTTTATTATACGGCCATTTATCTTTGATAGGCTCATGTATTTAAATTAGGATCTTGTTACAATATTTGTTGTTTATACAGTGATATTAGGTAAATGTTGGGGAACAACATACGTGGATTACTACACCGAATATATGAAACCTACATTCAAGATGAGGGTCGCTTTTTTGAGTGATCTCTGTCATTCGATCTTATATTCGGAAGAAATTAATTTTTAAACTTGATTCAATAAATGTTTTCTCTCTCTTATGTTGTTTTTCTGCATATTGATTTAATGAGACTACAGCTTTTAGCACCCGAGAGATACAGACTTGAGAAAAGTGCTTTTGGTGAAAAGTTCTTTTTATCTGTATTCGATATCTTCTAAGATCCCGCTTAAGGTATGTACCTACTTTCGGAACACTTTTTTTTTTCAAAAAATGAAAGAAAGTTTTGTTGAATACATATGCTTTTAGTTACAATCGTGTATGAAATTATAAATTCAAAAGTCATTTTGATGAACTTTTTTTTATTTTTCACATTTTGGCCATATTTGTTTAAAATTTTGTAAAATTTGACATTTACGCTAAAGTTAATATTATTACGAAATTTAACAAATTCTAGTGTATTTTACTTTTTGTTTTAACAATATTACACACGCACACACACACACACACATATATATATATTTGTGTTGTGAAACAGAAAAAAATGCTGTTATCTCTTACACTTACTAAGTTATACCAAAACTTATAAACACAACATGGTTTAACAAAAAATATATCTCTTTTTAAAATACAGTTAGTTCCAAAATAAATAGTTATATACTTAACACCTATGTTTTAGATTAAAAACATACCTGAATATGTACATAATATTGCGGTAAAATTTAATTTGAATACATGAAATACTTTTTAAGAAATGAGATTTTTCGTAATAAAAAAATTTATATAGTATTTTTGCAGAAAATGCAAATAAAGATTTTATAACGTTTCTTAAAAAATTAACAATGCATCAACTAACTACCCTAGAAAGAAATGCAAATTATTTATGAAATCGTAAATATGTGGATTTTAATAAAAAGTTATAAAAGAAATTTCGAAAAATTTCACAAAAATGGTGATTTTTGGATAGGCAGATACCGTAATACAAAAGAATATCGTCGAAGTTCAATTATAAATGAGAAATAACAAAGATATCAATATACAATTTATTCAGCATTTAATTTATGTTCCAATAGCTTTTTATGTTTATTTGCTTGATTTCATAAAGCCATAGATTGAAGTAATTTGCAGTGTTGAGAAGATAGTGTTTAATCTCCAGATTTCTAAAATAACGGTCTTCGAAAGATCAAGAAACACTTGGGAAAATGTTTAACTCTGGATGGTTACTATGTAGAGTAGTATTAAGAAACACAAATAAAATCAAGTTTTTATCTCGATTGGTTTTAGAAATAATTAAGACTTCACAATTCACCGGAATATTAACTGAAACCTTACGATATTGAGAGTTATTTCAATATATGGTTTCTTGAATTTAAATGAATTAATTTTACTAGTTTTAATGTACAATATTATGTACATAAGGATCAATTAACATGCAGAATAAATTTTATATAGATATTTGGTTACTTCTTAATAATAATTAAACTTTTTCTCTACCCCTACATACCTTAGCCTTATGTACAGGATTATGCGGTGGACATACAAGACATGACATTAGAACTACAACGACATATAAAACTTAAGTATCTATTTAATAGGAGATAAAAATTAGTTTTAATAGAAGTTATTGAAATTCTGAGTGCATAATTCACAAGAGATATCGATTTAATGAATGAAAATGCTGTAAAAATATTCAGATTTATGTTAATGTAACTGAGAAGTAGGTTAAAAGAATTCTAGAAAATTTCAGCAATTTCAGGGATTTTTCCAATAAGGACTAAAAATTGGAAGTTCTAACTGGAAACCCATCGAATTCAGCTTATCAGTGACAAAAGTGTAATTATTTACTAGTTCCTTTTTAAGCGAACTGTTTGCAAACTATTGCATATTCTAATTTGCATTTCCTTATAATATTAATATATTTTATGCCTAGGATAAAAATTTTAGGAAAGGGTGACAGTTCCAAGTGTCGTTCGTCTAACTTTGATCTAAAATCTCAATTATCACAAAAACACGATTTTATAATAAACTGAATATATGTCTTCATTTATCAAAATTTTATTATGTGTTAAAACTAATTTTCAAAGTTCGAAAATGATTTTATTTTTATCTCAATCACTGTAAAAAAATAGAGCATCAGGTAATCAAAGATTACCTGAAATCAAGCTTAATTTCGAGAGAACAGTCTTAAGAATTGGGATTACTCTCCTTAATTGGCATTAATATTTATTGGTCCCCAGTATTGGAAAATGAAAGAAATATGTAATGTATTTATAATTTATTCGTAGTGATATTGTAATAAATAAAAATTATTGATAAATGTAAAAAGGAATATAAAGTTTTGAAGTAATGAGCAAAAATAAAAACTTAATAGAGTGAAATCGGAAATATGTCTGAAACGCAATCCTATATAGGTATTATCTGTTTGTAGAAAATGGAACGATGACAAACGACTGCTTTAAATTCAAACATCAGAATTTAATGCATATATTGTAGAGAATTCCATACATAAATCCTTAATCACCGACTTCAGCTGCTATGTAAACAGATAAATATTTTATATAATCGTTGAATACTCCTTACACGTTACTCTAGAACGGACAGGACATAAATTTACGAATTACGACGGATTATAAGAGGTTTGTATATTCTAATTTACGTTTCGAAACTGAAAGAAATGTACTTTTCTTTGCATTTAAGAGTATATATTTCATTTGTGTGTCTCATCTTTTCCTTAGTCACGTATGATTAACGATGCAGTAAACCAAGCAATTTCACTTAATTTTTTTCTTACCAAGCAATTTAACTGATTAGCTCTTATCAGTCATATATGACTTGCTAACACATTAAGAAAATAATTTGCTCAACTTTCACAATTTTTTAACGGAATCGGACGATTTCTCTCATTTATTTTCATGGATACAGTTATGGTGTGGGTCCAACATTGATCCAAGGGCATTTACCTGGGAAGTATCATCGAAAGTGAAGGGAGTTTCTCGCTTTCTAACAGACCACCCAGAAATAGAAATAGAAAATAAATTAGCCTCCCGTCGTTTTTTCAGGAAGCGAATGTTCCCAATTCCTGCGCACGACCTTAGAAATTACCTCGTTTATTACAGGGCCGCTTTTTTCTCCCTGTCTTCCGCTTTCTCTCGTTACGAAGAGCTTATTTAAACCTCATTGAACTTCGTGATTGGGAAAGTTGTTCAGATGGAAATTAAAGATACGAATGATAGGGTATCGAGAGTATTGTGATAACGATCGTATTTGTGTATGTGATATTTTAATGGCGTAGAAACGTTAAGTTTTGATGATTGATAGTGAAGTGATTGAAACGTGAATGTATGAGTCCGGAAGAGAATAATTCGAATATATTGTGCGTATTTGAAACAAAAATAAATTAAGAAATTTGTTTCTGAAAAAGAAGTTGATAAAGTGGAAATGTATCAATTGATATCTTAAGGGCAACTAATTATGATGTTTTTATTCCTTATTAAATTAATTTAACTTTCTTTCACTGTTTCATGAATTGTAAAAATAATACAGAAAAAAAATTGTTTCTTGAAGTGATAAAATGTAAATAAACATTAGTTATACGTGGTTATTTGAATAAACTATTGTTATTTTATTTCTTTTGTATTTAGGTGGTTCGTAGAATAAAATGCGTGATATATTGATGAAGGACTTCGTAAAGGATTAGAACAATTCACAGGAACGATGTTTGAGTTTATATCCTTCTCTTTTAACTTCTATACCCACATTGTGTGCGGACTTCGCGGTCCCATTAAAATTCAGGTGCATCAGCACCCTATTATTTAGCATATTTTCCTTGGTGGAAGTAGGACTTCAGCGACTCAACTCGAAAGTTACCATCCTTGATGTTGTGGCCACAATAACTGAATTTAACCCAGCCTACAAAGCCTTATAGCGCATAAAATTCAGTTATTAAATCAGGAATGCGAAAAGTTGTTATGAGTAACCATGACAAAGGTTATATCTAAATTATGAGACATAAACATTTATTTTAATTTAAATAATTTATACATAGTACGTGTGTGACGTTGGGCTATTAGTGAATTTATCTTCACTAACCTCGGGAGTATTTTGTAATTTGAATTAAATACACTTTCAATTCCTTACCAACCAAATGAATTGTGATAAGGCGAATTTGATGAAAATAAGAAGTGTAAAGAATTGAATTCAGGACAGTGATGTATAAGTGAAATAGAATTGAAAGGAAAGAGAAGGGAAATATATGATAACGACAGGCTTATAGATGTTGTAGATTGGAGTGAACCATCGCAATTAATCCTTTATGTTGAATGAATTCGGATGTGAGTTCGGAGGATAACAATAGAAGTCGAAACTAACATGACTAAGTTATGCTCGAAACTGAATGAGTGATTTGGTAAACTAAGACTTTATTATTTTAACATAAACTAGGGTTAAGTGAGTTAAGAAGGATTCAGCAGAAAGTGATCTTGCATGTTCTTTGATAGCAAATATAGTATGCTGTTGCTTCTCTTCCGTATCTTCATTTGGAGTTTTGAACTTACTAAGTATACTTCAACATGACTGTAGAATTTATTAATGAAGGAGGACATATACGTAGAACTGTATCGTTTATACAGATCTCTACACATAGGGTGAGTGGAGCTCCAAAATCATTTCAGTCATACATTGATGTTATTTATTTTATTAATATGTATTATGTATTGTTAACAGAAGTCAGAAATAGCGTCACTGAAGAACTGTCCTAGTTACTGGCAATGAAATTTAAAGTTTTAAATCATGGTAAAATGATGAAAATAACAACACATGATACATATCAATAAAGTAAATAATATTCAATACGTAACTTAGAAAAAGTTAAGGAGTTTTACTTACTTTCCAAAACCTGCATTACATGAAGAATTGTAAGCTCAGTTTGATTTATAGTCAAACAGATCCAATTACATACGACGGCACCTTGATCATTAGACTGTATCAAACACAGCCACAAAAAAAGTCACATGATTTCCATAAAAAGGCGTGCAGTTTTAAATAAATGAATGACATTTTGAAGATATAATATTTGTTTAAATAACTGGTTCAGTTTTTGTTATAAATAAGTGCAAAATTGATTCTAAAATCTTATTACTCAAGATATTTATTTCTTATGTTTTTGAATCTTGTTAAGTGTATGACTGAAAACATTTTCTTCACTTTAAATGCAGTAAGATTTCACATTTATATGGAATAAAATTTCATATGTGCACGCATTAAGTTTCAAAGTTTTATAATTACGCTTAGAGACGTGCTTGTAAATCTTTCTCATTTAATTCATCTGGCACACACACACATATACACTTATGATTTTTCACGTTCTTATATATATAAGTTAAGAATATACCTATGTAAGGAAAAGTTGGAGGAAATATTGCTAAATAAAACTAATGAGTTTTCCTTATTCGCCCTCATGTGTAGCCTTTCAAAAATTATGAATCGTTTGCCTTGTTAAACTTATAATTACATACAATAAAGAAGGACACGACTAACTCATCAGAGGGTTGTACAAGTACATCATGTATTCTTAAAGTAAATAAAAAGGAAATGTTCAGCATCCGCAAACGTATTTTCGTATTGAAGTAATAATTATGGTTCTCTAGGAAACTATTATTATTGTTTCATTTCGATGTAATCCATTTCTGAAGTCATGCAATAGGTAGACGATACATGTTTCAGATGTTTTTCAAAGTGAGATGCAACCTTGTGTACTGATTCAATCATTTTATTGGCCATTATGTATAAGTAAGGAAACATGAACAGTGCCTCTTTATTTTTATTTTGTAGCGTTTGCCCTACATTATTAATATTCACACATATTTTAAAGTCTAATAAAACAGAGATTAAAGTCACAAATCTAATTGCAGAGATGTTAGGAAAAAAAAAGTCAGCACAGTGTATTAACTATCTTTACAGAATAAAGAAATTTACCCTCTCTCGAAGACCCTTAACTCTCTTTAATCTTAGCTATATTTAAATAACAAAATCTTAGCTTACCAAATTAGTCGGGCCAATAGAGGCACTTCTAGAATACATCAGAATTTACTCCTATTATTCTAACCAGGAGTCTCATCTAACCAATATGACTACAAACGATTCATTTTAACAATGAACTTAAATTTACGATCTTCTAACATCCAGTGGTTTTCATCTATCTCTTTTCTTATTCCTTTCAATTCTATTTCATTTATATATCACTACTCTCAATTCAGTTCATTACATTTCTTATCTTCATCTAATTTACCAAATCGTTTTTCATTTAGTGAGAAAGGAATTGTAATTTTGGCAATTTAAGTTAAAAAAGTCTCTAAACTTAGTGAAGAGAAAATCGCGATTATCAGTAAGTTATACCTTTTACTTTCTTCTAGGAAAGCGGATTTTTTTTGCTATAAACGATAATTACTGTCTAAAGCGTTATTCGATGTATAAAAACACGCATCAATGAAACCAAAAAAAATTACGTTTTTCAAAATATTAATGATATTCTTAATATGTGGTTTTAGTTACAGACAGATATATTTTTATCCTGACTCAGTAAATTAAAACTAATTAAACATTTATTTTTCAATATGACTTATCAATATATACGAATGAATTTTTAGTATTTAAGAATACAGGTAGTATTTTTTTTAATTCAATGAAATTCATTTTATACCCATTATATCAGTTAGATAATATGAGAAAGAATTATGTTTAAAATATAAGCGATTAAAAATATATGCTAAATTAGATGCATAAAATATTACTTTTGCTCGTTACATTATATTAAAATATTACTATGTCTTTTACAACTGCCCCTTTTATTTTCCTAATAACAATATTTTTATTATTTATAACGCAATGGTTAAGATTATAATCTTGATTTCGTCAACGGGCCATGTAAAAAATAGTTATAAATCTGAACACCGTAGCACATTTTCTCTTTTATGCATATTTATTTGTTCTAGTTTTACATGAACAGTTTAAGGGGACTTAGTACCTATGCACCTTCAAAAATACGATTTTTCAAATTTGTTTTCAAAAAATAATGTTGAATGTTAAGAGCATTTTAAAGCAAACCGCGTCAAAATCCGACAATTATTACGCCCAGTGCAACAAAAAATGTAAATGACTAAAATGGCTTGTTCTATGTAATGCAATATAGACAAACCTCTTTTTCTCAGTTTGTTATTATCACACTTTCCCACAGGATTAAAAAAAAATGTTTTGCATGCAGAACTTTAAAATTTTACACGAGTTTTGTACTTGTAGATCTTTATTCTGTGAGCCTCAATTTTGTCAATGGGATGATTCGATTTTATTTTATAATATTGATACATGAAAAAAAAGTCACTAAATACAAAATTGATAATCTTTTTAAATTTTCAATTTTTTTAAAGTAAGATGAATTTAAAATTTGAGGTTTACAGAATTAGATCATTATTTAGCTTTAATTTGGTATAAGAATTATGGTTCTACTGTACATCTTTCAAATGTTATCTTGTGGGTAACGTAAGGTAAGCTAATTTATTTTTTAAATTTTTGTACGTATATTTCATGTTGTATAGGAAAATGTATTAATTTAATAGCAAAACTTGACTCAATATTGTAAGCTATACACTTTATTACACAAATTGGCAAAGTTTTATATTGAAATGAGCAAAAATTAATGATTTATGAAGTATCGAAAAAAGTTTGTCAAAATTTTTGTCAATAATCTAATTGTATAGATTATTGACAAAAATTTAGATAACCTTTTTAACCTTAACTTTGATTTCGAAAGGTACTAAGTCCCCTTAACTTTTTAATAATGATTAAATGATCTGGCGATGTAAATTGTAAATAATATTATAATTAATTTATATATGCTTTAAAATAAAAAACTTAAATGTTTCTTTCTAGTTTTTAAGAAGTTTAATTAGTCGCTTGAGCAACTTTCTTAGATCATTGCTATCTGAGTCATGATATAAAAGACTTGGCAGTAAAATTCGACAGAAAAAATAAGCAGTTAATGTTAATAGCAACAAAGATGTTCTGGTATGTTTCTGTAGGATCGTGTATACAGAATATGATATTTAAGGCTTTTGGTACCTGATGGATGATAATACTCGCCTACAATCGACCTTCATGAGTTTCTGGCCTGATTTGAATGAGTTCGGAGTGAATGAGTTTCTGGCCTGATTTGGAGCTGTATATCACACTCATGCACAGTATTCATATGATCTTGCTCTAGAAGATTTCTTTCTGTCTCTGCTCCTGAAAGAAAAAAAAAGTTCTAAGAGGAGAATTATGTTTTTGAATATTCTGGGAATTCAAAACCATGTGATGAGGGCTCTAGTAATTCTAAGAGAGGACTTTTCCTACAGGTTTCAAGAATTGTACGAGTCAGTCATCATCAAAAGGGCATAACTGTCATTGGATTATATTTCGGAGGAATGTTAACTGAGTTCCCAGATTTATAAGCAAGAATCACACGTTTATAAACACATTTCATCAAATATTATTGTCATATATTATAGTATCTTACGGAAAACAAAAACTTTAATGGAGAATTTGGAAGCAAAGTTTTTGTGAAAACTTAATCGACACAGAAATCCAACAAGAGTGGAACTGTAAATGCAAAATTAACCTAATAATAATAGAGATCCTATTTTGAATAACGATGGATTAACGATTTAAATTAAATTCAGTATTTAAATAAATTGCAGCATATAGCTATAAAATAATATGTCATAGTAATTATTACTTAGTAAGTTTATGCTTGAATATTTATCCTTGTGTTGCGCGTTATATTTTGATTTTGGTAATGAATAATTTTCCCATCCAAACTAGTGTTGATATTTCCTTTGCTTCTTGTAATTCTGGATAACTTTAATAACTATGCGTTGCATTCACACACGTATATTCTATTATAAGTTTAATCTATTTGTAAGTTCGTTGTTTTCATTGCATTCCAGAAGGAACTGCCTTTGATTTTTGGTTCATCTCAAAAAGGATTTACTCCTGGAAAAATATGTTTTAATCCACGAGTAATCAAGTATTTGATAAATTAGTAAGTATTTAAGAATTGCTAGGGGATAACGCTTTATTCCTTAGATGTACTGCTATTCCATACTCTCTGTAGAAATCTTACTCAATGACTGCAAGAAGTAAAAACAATGTATTGTAAACTCGTGATTTACTGAAGATTATAAATACAGCTGGGAAAGAAAAGTAAGATATGATTATAATTACTATTCCAACAGAACTCAACTACCGTCTCTAGCACAGAACCATTGCCTATGTACAGTTGCCAGTTCGGGTATGGAATAACAACTGACACCTTGCTGCAATTTTTCCAACGCCAGCTCGTTCAAAAGTTTTTCGTATTCTAACTTCTTGAACAGTACAAATTTTTACTTCCAATTACCGATATCAGCACAGTAGAAAAATTCATTTGAGCTTGTATTGGTGTTACTACTTGCGCTGATTTTGAAATAGAAGGCGATCTACGTTATTTATCAACTTAATCAGTAAAATAATATAATCTTAACTGTCTCTCTTGCTCTTTTTAGTGGTAATATCATAAAATCCTCAAGAACGTTTTCCAGAAATATTTTTGAACATAACTTGAAAATACTCAAATTCGGAAAATAAATTAGTATACGAATTTTTTCGACTAAGAAAGCTTGTTTAAAATTCAGTAGTGTACTTAAACCATATGCCGTAGTACTAAAGTAAAAATGATGAATTTTACCAGAAAGAACCATTTGCTACAATCTAACATTCTTTTCGTTTCAAATGCTTCATGTAGTAAATATTCTTCTGAATGTTGTACTAATAAAAGTGTTGTGAAAAGAATTGAAAATGCTTTATAAAACAACTTTCTTGAGTTTCCTTTCTAAAGAAAAAAAAATCAGAAAATAATTTACTGTAAATATTCGTTTGAATAAATATTAATACAAAAACTGATATTTGTTGAAGGTCTGCAATCAAGCTCCTTTTTTTATGAAATATTAATTTAATTTATATTTAAGAAAATAACGTATAATATAAAATTTAATTATTTTTTCCTATATACGGCTTTTGTACTAAGATTTTCAATTAAGGAAGCTTAATTTAAAAAAATGTATTAATATAATCAGTTTTAATTAAAACCGTACATAGTGTATTTTTTTTTCGGTTTACAGTTACCTAATTTTCAAATGATTGCAAGAGCAACATAATAATTGTAATTTATTTAAAATCCCAAAGCATGTGACTTTTAGCTATTCTCGATTTTCTCTTCATTAATCTCGAAGACTTTTGATAATTTGAAAATTGAATAGTATTACAATTTCTTCTCAATCAAATTGAAACGTGATTAGGTAAATTAGATTATGATAAGAAAGTAGAGAATTGAATTAAAGATAATGATGTATAAGGGCAATAAAATTGAAAGTTAAGAGAAGGGCGATTGTGGGTAACGACAGGCTAATGAATATTTGTAAGTTGTATTACATTATCGTAGTTAATCTCTTGGTTTGTAAAAATTTGTAGTTAAAGTACTACGAATTGAATCTGCTGTTAACGAGAAGAATTTGAATAAGAACGAGTGATTTGGTAAGCTAAGACTTTATTACTAGAATCTAAGCCAATATTGACTAAGTTAACAGAGATTCGATAGAGAGGAAACTTACTTATTATTTAGTAGTAAATAAATAGTTTTATCTTACTCTTACGTATCTTCATTTGGAGTTTTGAATGCATCGACTCTTTAATTAGGCTTAAAGATGGCTGTAGAATTATATAATGAGAAAAATACGTCACAAACCGCCCAAACATTTACCTTAACACGGATAAAAATATATGCTAGAAAAAAGACTTTTTCTCCTTATCCAGTACACGAGGTGCGTCCCTTTTCTTCCAGATAATCGGAAAACAATGGCATAAAAAACCAATCACATTAACAGGAGAGCAACAATCCCACTTCGCCACCTGTCATTCTTCATCGGACTTATGAAAAAATAATCGGGTCTAGGTCAGCCATTTTTCTTGTCATCACCTTTTTTCCATTTGTTCCTTTTCGCGCCGGATTAGGAAGACGCAATTGGCTGGGGATGTTCTTGCGTTTCTTCAGTGAGAGGATTATGCTCTTCGCCAATGAATACTGAATTTCGCTATTACTAGAGATATTAATGGAATTGCATATATTATTTGCTTCCCTTTTGAAAGAAAATTATTTGTGTTCTATAGTGTATGAAATATAGTATTACATATCCTTTGAATAAATAATTGCATAAATTGTTTTCAGAAAACTATCTTAAATTAACTATAACGATGAATGTTTTTTATGAGGAATTCATTTGTGATACAATATTTCAATTCCAATGCTTAAGGAAGAAACTTCTTGTAGTATTTCATCTTTCTTTGTAATATTAAAAAAGGACCAAGTTTAAGAAACATTTTTTAAAGAATTCCCATGCTGTACAGATACCGATTTTTTTTGTGTGTATTTATTGTATTGTTATTGTACGAAGTACTGTATTATAGATCCTTTCAATAAATAATTACATATATTTTTTTTAAAAAAAAACTATTTTGAATTAACTGTAAGCAACAAAAAAGAGTGATTTTGTGATAAATTCAATTGTAACAAAATACTTCATTTCAAATGCTTGAGGGAGTCGCTTCTCGCAGTATTTCTACGTCCGTAATATTAAAAATGACCAAGTTTAAGGAAACCTTTTCTTAAAAAAATTCCTAGATCGTACAGAAACTAATTTTTATTTATACATTTATTGTATTGTTATTAATACTTTAATAAATGGTTTAGTCAGAAAAGGTGCCAAAGAATTTACAGCTTGATATGTACAATAATCTTCAACGTTTTAAATCTTTCATTTGCTACTTACTTCCCATATAAGTGTTAAAAAAAACTAATCAAAATTTTAAGAAAAAGTTCACATGAAAATAACAATACAAAAATTACACACATAAAAATGATGAATGTATGACCAATGAATTTTTTAATAATTTTGTAAGTTTGTGTAAGTTAAGTTTTGTAATGAAGGCCATTAAATATATATATATTAAATGCATGTGCACTATTCAGTGTACTTACTTATCATAGGTCAGTATATGTATATTTTCTTTCATTTTAAATTTCTTTTGCATAAATTTAATTACTAGAAAATTAATTATGTATGAACTATAAACTTTAAGAAGAGTTATATTCTAATATTGATCCCGTAAGTTATGCATAGTACATGAAAGATTTTGTAATAGAAACTGAGGAACATTAGATTACATTTTATATTTAAGAAACTTTCTTTCAGAAAATATTTTAAAAATAATCCACCATTATTATTTTTCTGTTTTATCCAGAACACACCCACACACAGTTCGATTTTAATACAAAACACTATTCATAAATAGTGAAGAAGGAAGTTCAAAAAGTACCCGTGTTGAGAAAATAGAAGTGATTTTGGGGTAATTATAGTATAAATGATTACTTGTATGAGAGATCAGTACTTTTCCCAGAAGTCTATGAGTATGATATTCTTCGTATCCCAAAAAATCGTTGTCATAACTTTTCAATCGATGAGATTGTACTCGCCTTCTGTGGAGCAGATTCATTCGAAGAAATTTATTGTTTATATAGTTGCTATTTAATTCTTCAAGTTAATAATCCAAATCTCAAGGATGAGGATAACTGGATACTGCCAAATCAGAACTAACCTATGAATAAGTGTCAGATTTATTTTGGCTCCATTTAACAAATTACAGCACACAATATATATATCAACTTGGTTTATCAGCTCCATCAAAAACATGTACCTTTTCAGCCCCTATCGTGCAGAGTTTTCTTGAGTAATTTAACTTTAAGAGTGTTATTGGAAAAGTGAGAATATATTTTACAAACAAAATTTATAGTAGCTTTAACAAAATAGCTTCACATTGAATATACTATTCTTTAATTCAAAGTTTCAAACTGTAAATTGATTATTAGAATTTTGTTTCACTGTTCCTATCTATTATATAATAATATTAGTAGAGAAGCCGATGCTAATATGTATATGGGTTATCTAAGATTGCACTAATCAATTTATATCCCTTCAAATTACTAAGACTTGAGCATTTGACATCTCTTGGGGAAATAGTACTCCGATATGTCCTCTTCACTTAGCCTTAATGAGTGGAGATTTAAACCTAGGATTCGGTTCTCTTGGCGTCATTGATTCTCAATTCAAATACAATAGTCCTCCTATCATTTACAATTACCCGTTTACAATGCATTGGGTATAATCTAAGTTTATTACCTTTAAAATGCCGAGTCAAGCCTTCTATTTGGGGAATTGCTGCTCGGGAGATTCAAAAGTGCTGATTATGCTGTTGAAATTTCTCAGTTTAAATTTCAAAATAATAGATTTTTATACTTTATTCTTCTGTAAAATATTACATTTATAAATGATTCAGTTATAGTTGTGATTAAGTAGAGGAGTAATTAATTTTAAGAAACGATATTTAAAGAGCATGAAGTTTAGATTTTCAAGGGAAAACTTTATTCGATTTTCTAACAGTTTAAAGAAAGCACTGAAGAATCTACACACCGATAGATCCGCAATTACGATGGTTTTGTAAACATCGAACTGAGCAGCAACATTGGGGTTATTGGCGACGGATCTCATAAATTTGAACTTAGGACGACATGTGAGCTGGTACATCCCTCCCCCAACTTCCCTATCAAGTCAATGCTACAATTTAACATTTCGACCAGATTTATAGAGCATCCACCTCTTTATAAGGGGGACTTTTGTGGCATCAGGGCTCGAACTTAAGAAAACCACGAATGAGCATCAAATGAAAAACTATTACAATCGTATAAAATAATCTATTAACAATCAAATGAAAGTTAAAGAAAATAGAACTCTGCCACTAATATTAATAGAAAAAACATTGGATTTCATTTCTATGCTCAGAAAGAAATTTTACAGCTTAGATTGACTAAAAAGAAACAGTGTATTAAGAAGCACATGTATTCTACAGCATCCATAAATTGTAAACGAAAATGAAAGTAATGCTTATAATTAATCATTTTTGAATGTTAATACGAAAACCACTAAAATCTAATTTTATACTATAATTAATATAAGAAAAATTAAATATCGAAAAAGAAACGGATAGTTAAAAAATGAAGGCATTAAGTGTTTTAAATTCGCTATATTATTATACACTCTATAACAAAAAAAAAACCGATGCACCAAGAAGGAGTTGTCCGATGGAGACGAAAATTGGCTGATAAGAAAATTATGTACGGAATAGAAAGTGATTAAAATTTAAAATTGAATGAAACAGAAAAATTGAATGATTTATTTCAGAGTTACATAGTTACAAAGTAACGAGCTCAATAAGGTGTTGACCCACCTCTAGCCTGGATGCAAGCTACCACGCAATGTGGCATAGAGTGATAAAGCTCCTTGATGGTCTCCAGCAGTATTTCTTGCAAATTTGCTCCATTTGTAGGGCTAGGTCATCAACATCCCCTGGTAGATGCAGTCGCCTTCCCAACATATCCCAGACATGCTCAATAGGAAAGAGATCTAGCTGGCTAAGGAAGTGTTTGACAAGCTGTAAGGCAGTTCATAGCAACACGTGCCATATGTGGTCTGGCATTATATTGCTGAAAAATAAGGCCAAGATATTGCAAAATGAATGGTAGCAAAACAAGTCTCAGAATGTCGTCGACATACCTCTGTGCTGTTAAAAGTGCCTCTAATGATGACAAAAGGGGTCCGGCTATCAAGGAAAATGGCACCCCAAACCATAACTCCTGGTTGAGTGGCGTGCAATAGTAAAAGCAGGGTCGGCACGTTGACCTGAGCGTCTCCAGACGCGTCTTCAATCATCGTCTGGACACAGTTGGAAGCGGGATTCGTCGTTAAACACTATACGTCCCCAATCAGCATTATTCCAACCTGATCGAGCCAAGCACCACTGTAATCTGGCTCGACAGTGTGCATCTGTGAGTGGCAGATGGCGTAGCTGTTAGTACGAGCGTAGATTTCGCTCTATCAGCCGATCTGAGACTTAGACAATTGTTTTACTGAGTCACGATGCTTACTGAAAACAAAACATTTTGATGCTACGAGCGCCATCTCAAGTTATTTCCAAGCACTTATTGAACGACACTCGTATAATACGAGGTTCAAACCCTCTAATAGATGAAACCCACTAAATAGAACCTAACACAATATTAAATCTGTTATTTTACTAACAAGGCAATCTAGGCTCCTCACATATCTAATATCACAAAGCAGACCAGATAAATCAACAGTAAAAGATAAATTTAATTTTCGAATTAAGGTACAGTAATACCTCATTAAATTGGCTTAATGAGGTTTCATTCAGCTCAGCCTCAGCTGTTCCGATGTATTAAAAGTCTGGATTAATCGGATAACGGGAGAAAAAAAATTAAATAAAATAAAATCCATTTACAGAAAATCATCTTTATATTAAAGAAATCGAATCTGAATAAGTTTTCCATAAGATAAAAACGTCTACTTTGTGAACAATATAAAAGAGATTAAAGTTGTATTATTGCATTTTTTATTTAGATAAGGTAGCACCGCGTATACTGCAGGTCACTAGTGTTAAGAGGTGTAACTAATATTACAAAGATTTTTAGCACATAATGTTTGTGAATCTCACACCCTCCACTTTCTCCTTCCATATATTCATAACACTCGGAACATTTTAGAACGAAAATATTATTTAAAAATACATGGGTGAAATATATGTTGTGGATATGTCGGATCGCTTCTCAAATTTAAAAAAAAAAATTCTTCGAATAAACCAATACGAATTATTCGGCAATCCGTGTTAAATGGGTCAGACTTAACGGGGTTTGCTGCATTTATTCATATTTATTCTAGTTTTTCACACGTGAATTTTGCCTCGAATTTCTCTTTGTAATTTCACAAATAGTCAAATAATATTTTTAAAACCATGCATTATTATTCTTTGCTGTATTACATGTCACATCTACATCATTTACCGCTAAAATGGATAATTGCACTCGCATCTACAATTTTGTTTCATTTGTTTTCTTCTTTCATCAGTTTTCATTTTCTAAAGATTCATTAGTTTTAATAGATATATTGATTTTATAAGGAATCATTTTATCACAATTAATATTTTTAAATCATAGTATTTTTAAAATGAATTCGATTAAAAAGATTATTTTTATTTATTTTAAAGGTTACAGTTAATCAAGTTCCGTACATCATGAACATTCGACACAATATACTTAAGTATCTGCAACATTTTTTTTTATTTCTAGAGATGATTTTTAAGCCAATTTTTGCTAAGTTTATTGTTAATGATGGGGTGTCTTTTTTTTTTTTTAAATTTATCTCTCGCTTGCAGAAAAAAAATTCCAAAATAAATCAAAAGAAGAAGTAAGTTTTCGAATGTATTGATTCAGAAATAAGAATTTTAGATGAAACTCGGTGAAATATTACGTGAATAAATACATAACATTTCAATTTCCGTTCACAAAGAGCAAAGAACAAAGTTTAAAATGTGCAACTCAGTTTTTATTTACCTCAAATTGAAGAACCTTTCACCGGAAAAAAATCATAAATCATACAAAAAGCAAAATATTTTCGGAATAGGAAAGGTAGCAAAAAAAATATAAATTTGAAAAATGAGAAAAAGCATAACCCACACACATCCAAGCATGCTTTATGCTCCTTTATTTATCTTTCTAAGTACTTAAAACGTCAATTTTCTACACATTTAGAAAGATTTGTCTTTAAAAATATTTTTCACTTTTTAAGTATCTTAGTTTGCATATAAAATAGCTGTAAAGAGATTTTGAAAGGGATTTTTTTCTCTTCAATGCACTGTGAGTAAAATATATGAAAGAATTCTCATTTCTTTTTTCTCGAATGAAAATTAAAATACGATGTGCAGTAAAAAAAAATGTCGCGAAAAAAGTTAATGTCTTTCAAAAACAAATATGAAACCAAAAAAACGATTACCAGAGGCAATTTGTTTGAGGTAAATAAATTTCAAAAACTTCATTTTAAAAAGTAATTTTAACAACGAATTTAATGGCAATTTTTTTAAGAAAAAGAAGAAAAATTGTTATTTTTTAAAGACGTCACTCCTTTATAAAATAAAAAAAAATTAAAGTGCACATTTTTTCGCTGGAATTCCTCTTATTGATACAATGCAGTATAAAACCAAGGAATCAATTTTGTAACAACTACAAGAGGAAATGAATATGTGTAGTAGTACTCGAATTTTAAATACTTCCAATTTTTATTTACAATTATGTTTCATATTCATAATATGAGATTTTGAGGTACATAAAACTATTTTATATTTAAAAATCCTGTATTTTTTAAAATATTTATTTATAATGATTTTGAAGTCTTAGAATTTTATATTAAAGTTAAACTTCAATAAAAAGGTACATTTAAATTAGAAAAAAATACTTATTAGTCTCAGACTTTGAATCATCATTTTTTGAAACATCATTTTTTTCTGTGAATAGTCTGTCTCTATGAGCCATAAAGAAACTTATTTTGAAAATGAGTACGAAATTTTGAATTAATAAGATAAATGATTCCTGATCAATTCCATACACGAGTTAACATACTTGTTTTTAAAAAAAAAACGAAGCAGAAAAATAGCAAAAGAAAGAAACAAAGAAATGAATTAAAGAAAGATGAGTTTTTTTCTTCATAATTTTAAATCTTCTGGTAGTATCATTACACTTTAGGCACCGAAATATCCAGAAGGGATGGAATTTCAATATATATATATAATTTATAACACACAAAAAAGTCGAAGCACCAGAAGGAGTTGCCCGATTGGAATGAAATTTCGTATGCAAAGACATTGGGACCGAACATGCAAATGATTAAACTCTGGTGTCCAATGAATGAATAGGGGGAGCTCCAACGCATTGGAACTGCTTATCCAGCAGGTGTATATAAGGAGCGATTCTCAATCAGATGGTCAAAATTTCGATTGCACTTTGATTGTGGATATCTTTCAATATCTGACCATGTTATATCTAACAATGCCTCGCCGAAAGATACTTTCAGATTACGTGCAGATGTCAGAGTTTGAAAGAGGTCGTGCTATCAGAATGAAAGTGGTAGTGGTGGTGGAAATCAAACAATCATCATCTGCGTCAGAAGCGATGGGGCAGTCAGATGCTGGCAAGTGTGGATGAATAACGGCAGATATCAGCGTCAAAACGGCGCACCAATCGACGAAAGGACTACAAAGGTATAGGAGACGATTTCAGTGCTGCTGTTTACCTTTAATTCGTCGTTATCAACATCCACCGTGGCTGGCCTGCACATGTATCAACATGACGCTCTACAGACGACTGAAGGCGGGGTGAAACTCCAGCCATTACGCGGATTACCTTCACGCCTTTACACTGTCAAGTTCTATTACAGTGATGTCGAGTTTGATCAACTAGGAACTACGCTGATTGGTGATGTGTAGTCTTTAGTGACGAATCACGTTTCCAAATGTGTCCTGACGACAACAGCGGACATGTCTGGGTATCCAGGACAGCAGTAGAATATCCTGCTCTTACTATCGCACGCCACACAAGCCCAAAACGGGGGAGGTATGGATTAGGTACCAGCTGATAGCCATACCTCTTTTAGTCATTTCCCTAGCCAAAAGTAAAAACAAGTACGGTTTGTGGTTGTTATTCCCGACCAGTTGTGTTACCGTTCCTTTTGCGACACCCAAGACGTACTTTTCAACAAGATATGCCTAGTCACTTTGGCACTTGTT
>BMAW01040169.1:0-16587 GCA_019974015.1 Nephila pilipes
GTCGGTACGACCACGTTTAAACTCGGCAAACCACCGACAAATCGTTGATTTTGATGGACAAGAGTCCGGTTAACATTTTTCAATCAATTGTTTCGCTTGCACGGTGTTTTTACCCATTAAAAAACAATGCTTTATCAGAACACGAAACTCGGTTTTTTCCATTTTTTAAACAAACTACAAAACGACTTTACTCCAACCTCGATAACTCGGCTGTTTCTGGTCCGATCGACTTAAAATTTTGACACGTTTCAAGCAAAGGTTCGTACTCTAGAAAGACCTGGTTACTGGTTTACTACGAGCGCCATCTCTGGGTTAGTCTCGGGAGTTATTGATTGATGTTTTATATATATTGCTATGGCACTAAATTAAAATTGCATTAAATATATTCATTATTCCTTTATTTAAGTAGTTTTATGTGCAGTTTTTATACATAGTTCTTATGCAAAAATTACATAAATAAATATATAAGATGCTTAAAAATTGATGCTTGCATATACATGTATAAAGAAGGATTTAATATCGTTTAATGGGAAAGTTAATGAATGCAGTTAATTTGCAATAGAATGAATTTCACAATTAAAAAAGAGATGAATAACAAAGGAAATTGATAACTGACGGCATTACTTTTCAATGAAGAATTCACTTTGCAGGAATTAAATATAGAAAGATATTTTTAAAAAAGTATCAGAAATTAAGTTTTCACTTAGATAATAGAAAGAAAAATGAAAAGTATAGAAGCAAAGTAAATTAAAATCAGAGTTTGAAAAGAAAATTCTTCTATGTAAATGAAATATATATTATATTATCGTTGTATTAAATCTAGCTTATTTGAAAATAATTTATTCTATGGGGTCACGATATATATTCTGTTATAAACATTAACTGACATTGTTATACGGAATATAAAGAAATGGTAAGCAAGCGGTGGAAATAAAATTGTCTTTACATTTTACAGTATTGTGATTTACTGTTTGCAAAAAAAAAAAAAAAAAAAAAAATATCGTAGATATTCCTCTGCTCTGCCTTCAGAAAAATTGACGTGGCTATCCTCATTTATTCACCCCCATTTGCTTAACATGCGAGTTGGGTGGAATTTTCACTAGAAGCACATGCTGTTTCTACTCCTTTTTTCACTGCGCTTTTGTTCATCATGAGGAGTGATCACTTGAGGGAAACGTGAAGCTCTGTAAAAAAAAAAGAAAAAGAAAGAACGAAAGTTAGATGGAGTTAGGCAGCCTAACAGAATAGAACCGTTTATAGAATAGAATAGAACCGTTTGCGTAAAAGCGAAGGAGAAAAATTCCTTCAGAATTAGACTTCACGATCAGCTAATTGATGGGAGAAACGGTAAGTACTGGTTCGTCGCTGAGAGGAGAAATAAGTATTTGGGATTGAGTTGCTATGGTGATGTGAAAATGTGAAAAGAGAAAGAGAGAGAGAGAAAGAAAGTTGCATTTTATGGTTGTTGATATCGCTCTGACTGAAAGGGAAGTAGGGGGTGGAATGATATTTTAAGTGACATTAAAGAGTTGGAGAAGCTCGAAATATTCGTAGAGATTTATTTAGAATACTTTGCAGAATATTCTTAGCTGGTTCTATCCCCCGGATGAAAGCAGAGTTCAAAGATGTTCGTAAATAGGAAATTCCTTTTCACGGAGAGAGCTGCAGTTTTTACTGATGTTAAAGCATATAAACAAGAATTTAATCTCGTATCTTAGTTTGAATTACAAGACCTTTCGGGTATTTCACAGCCCTAGAATTCTAAATATTTGTAGGCAGATAAGTGGCGAGTGATATGTTTACGGAAGAAAATAGTCTTCCATCTGTTAGAATTGACAGCTGTTTTCCAGAGAGTTGGATATTATTGAAAAACGTTGAGATATCGCTGGAGTTGGTTTAGTGCTGTTTCAAACAGGAGGATTGTATCAGTTGGATAAGTGGAAATATCACTTGCATAAATGTTGTAAATGACTAGACTACGGATATTAGTCCTGAGAAGTCTCATGGAGATAGGTTCTTTATAAAATGTTGTTTATTTTCTTTGGAAGTTTTGTTTTCTAAATAACTATCGATGAGAGGAAAAAAAAAGCAAAAAGGAAATGCGTGGTGGATTGATTGTAGATGAAACCACTTCCTGCTATCGAATGATTTTTAAACGTTCAGGAAATTATAGTATTGTTAAATCTATCCAGAAGAGGAAGTCTTCGTAACAAAAATTCTTCTGTCTTTAAAGAGCGTACGTAATTCTGTGGATGTTAGGTGCTTTGAAGGAAGCTTGTAAAAAGAAATGATTAATAAAATAGAGTCATTTGCTCTCTCTAGTGATATGACTATGCTTTCAATAAATCTGTAATTTATGTGAATGTTGAAATGGAAGATGCTGTTTTTTTTTTTATTATTATTAAAATAGTAGTACTTCCCTCGATAACAGTAGGGTGGTCTATTCAGTAAATAAGAGTCTATTTTCAATATTGAAGCTGTCAGATGATTTAAATCTTGTATCTTTGGTAGCGACTTGTCAGGCTCCCATTCATTCATGAAATGTGTGAATATATCTTTATGTTCTCCAGCAAATCATTTTTATGAATCAAATTTTGCCACCAGATAATCTGCTTGGAATTTTTGGAGGAAGTTTTAGCCATTCCTAATTATTTTTTAGCATGAGTCATTTTAATTAAAACAAGATAATTTCGATATGATAGAATAAGCTTATTTAGTTAATATATATCTGCATCACGTTTAATTTCTTTTCTTTCATCTAATAAAATGAGAAATTTTTGTAAAAAATTTCTTCTTTCACCAGATACTAATGAAAATTTTTTAAACTTATAATTTGAATTAATTTTTATAAATGCATCTTTTTCGCCTTTACGTACTTCATCACTTATTGTAATTTTAATGAATTTCATATTTTTCTCAAAAGTGTTGTTGGAAGTTTTTTTTTTTTATTTAAAAACGGTCTTCGGAAATACATTCCTAAACGAATCTTATATATTATTTTATCACCTTATGCGAATGTAGTATGTTATTTAAATTTTTAGATGAATTCAGGAATATGTTCGAAGATGACTTAAAATAATCTTGTGTCGAATTTGATATTTCTGACAAATTTCTAACAGCGATTCAGTACAAGAGAGGTTAAGGGTGAGGGCTCGTATAATGAGTTAATAGTGTAAAAAATCCCCTTAATGATGATATTATTTAATTCTTTTTAAGAAATTAAGATTTATTTAAGACAATAATTTAATTTCTAATTTTCTAACTTTCTAACTTTTCTCTAGCCTTAAAAATATTTTAACCCTGCAAATCACTGTAACAATAGGCGAGAAATGTGGTTCTCAGAACTCTAAAGATAACTCAATCTTACTGAAGATCGTCTGTGGACTAAATGAGATTAAGTAGCTAAAGTTTCATTTCTCAATAGAGAGAAATTTGTTGGAAAAAAAATAACTGAGATAGATGCATAAGTCAAATTTTCTTCCATATATTGAGAAAATATCTTTACTTTTTTCTTATAATAAAGAAGATGCGAAAATTTTTAATGTTCAGAACGCTATTTCAGAAAACGAGTGATGGTACCGTACTCTGAAGGTAAGGTGACCAACCGAACTCTTTTTAGGGAGTTTCGTGCTCCTTCTTTGTGAACGGCACTCCTTTTAATACCTGTTCTACAAAAATACTTCTTTGCATTCTATTGTATTCCTAAGAATATAGGAAACTATGACCATTAATTTATGCAACCTCTTAAACAATTGTATGCGTAAAGTTGTCTACAATTGTAGGAGCGTAAGTGACTATGTATTGGCTGTAACTTTGAGCTTTTCTGTAGACCGAACGAGGATTGGTTTATTGGGAAGATTCTCCTTCGAGCGGACCAAAGCCATTCGGCATAATTTTTGTGAGTTTCTTTGAAAGGAAACGTTAATTACTTACTATTTACCTACTAAATTAAGTACAGTTGAAGTGGTTCTAAAGGTAAGCATTCTTTCGAAAGAATATTAATCATTATTGTTAAATGAAAAGTTGATTATTTTTACCTTCTACTTTTAAATCAGTATTACTCCTTCAAACTTACTTCTTATATAATATTAATCTTTTAACTAAAAATTGCTACAGTAAGCATAAAATGACATTTTGAGGATGTAATATGAATTTCAAAGGGCCGCAAAAACCATTTTAATGAATTTTACATGGAAAAAGATTTTCCATTTATTATATGCAACAAAGAAAATGACTATTCTGAGGTAATATGCACAATATATATATATTGAATAATTATTCAAAAAGATTCATACTAGATTCTTACAAATATTCAATGATTTTAAGAATTAAAATTTATACATACACACATAAATTAAAATATATGAAACACTCTCTACGTTATTTAAAAATATATTTTGGAGACTTATTTTTTTTTTGTCAAAGCTCTAATCACCATGTCCAAAGCAATTTCATTTGTACTCGTACTGTTAAGAAAATAGTTGATCATCTTATTTACGTTGAGGGTGATTCCGAAATTAAATGTCACGATAGCTGCTTTTCCTCTAGAACAGGGCCTTACTTGCTGCAGGACCTCTCGCGTCGTGCTATCATTGACTTCAAATCTGAAAATTTGTCATTCGCTAATTTATAGAAATATCAAATTCTAGAGTTTGATAGAAAATAAATGTGGGTCAAAAGAATGAAAAACAGTAATACGTGTCTGTTAATGATATTTAGTCACGAAAATTCAGAAATAATAATGATTAATTATTACTGTTCGATATTCATAAATCATTTGAAATCTTTTGTCATAACTGGAGCGTAATCTCAAAAAGAGTTTTCTAACTGCTCCCTCCAATCTATTTAAGCACCTCTGGACTGCAGGTTCATGAACGACTGCTTATTCAAGATGCATGTTAAAGACCGTAAAAAGAACAGAACAAAGTGCACAAGTTCTTGTTTGGGTTTCAATCAACATCTCCTTAATTTATTTCTCAAAATCTGTCCATAAGCCAGTTATTCAAAGCGTATGATAGTGAGGTAGTTTCCTCTTAGAGGATGAATATAGAAGAGCCGCAGAAATTAAGCTCCGAACGCATATCTCATTTCGTGCTCCGTTTCTCCCTCTTTCTGAGTTGGAGGAAGAGAAGAGCCGAAGAATTCTTCTCGAATCTTTTCATCTGAATAAGTCCACTTGAAGATAGAAAATAAGCACACGTGCTGCTCTAATACTTCAGTAAAGAGTTAATCATCATTTTGAATGGAGGACATTCTCTGTTCATTAAAGAGAGGGAGACGTCTGTCATATATATCAACGATCCACTTTGCTCTTAAAACAAAGAATGCTCATCACAACGAACGTAAGATTTTAACCCTTTATCCGAGTCACAATCGACCAATTTTAAAATTCATGCTATTCAAAGTCGTGGGAGCGAAAGCAGCTAGTGCACCACACATCAAGACGGATCGCAATCGTGTGCCGATGATCAATAATACGAAAAACAATGTGTGGTGAGAAAATTAAATAACACAAACATGATAATTGTGAGTTTGCTTGAGAATCGATTGTGTTAATCGCGTTAAATGCTATGCTATGGGTATCTTGTACCTCAATAAAACCGTATCTTATTTTTTCTAAAACATTTGAAATGTTAACTTTTTAGATTAGTTATTTTCAATGACCGTATTCAACAAAAAATAAATTCGGCAATTTTTTGAAATTCAAAAATTCAACTAAGAAGAACTAAAGATAATTTTTTAAATATTTCTATAGACAATAGCTTTAGTGATTATTTTTGTGTGGAAAAATAAGTCCCACTAAAAATACAGCATACAATTTAGAATTTTTTCTTCACCTTTTGAAAAAAAGAAAAATTATGTGAAAAACATTAAAAAGACCGAATCAAAATAACCAACAATGCAATACAATACATATTTAACATAACGAAAGAAAGACAAATTTTAAGTGAAGTTGTATTGCTTGATTTGTATTCTTTTGAAAAAAAATCAGTGAAACGATGTTAAACATATAGTGAAATAAATGTGGGATTGGGTTGCTGTTCAACACCTTATAGATATCTGAGTAACGTGATTTACTGAAAGACTAAGAGAAACTACACTTGCCTAAAAACACGTGGGTCTATATATTATATGAGAATATTCCGGATAACTGGTCTATAAAAGTAACGAATATTCTGAAAAATCTTAGAAATTATAGTAGAAAAGAGAGAAAAATTAATTTTTTAAGTCCTATGCAAAGAATAGATTTAGCCACCCAGGAAGCGCTTTTTTTTAATAATTATTGTTAAATTACTCAATTAAATGCAAGAATAAAAGAAAACTGTGAAATATTGAGATATAGACAACTTTTCCGATATTAAAACTAAAGTGAACGATAAATTATTAAATTGAATATATTCAAGCTAAATGTAATTAAAATTGATGTAAACAATAAATTATTAAATTGAATATTTTTAAGCTAAATGTTATTAAAATTGAAGCAAACGATTAAAAAAATTGAAAAGTTATCTGGTACGCCAAAAGTGATTCACCTAAATCAATAGCCCCTTTGTGGCAAACAATAGTAAATCAATATTAAAATTATTTGACTCAAAACATTCCAAGAAGGAAGCTTAACTAAAAAGACGCAGTTTGAAATTCTTGAGACGGAAAAAAAATGGCTGCCTCACAGCTGTCTTAAAATTCTGAGTAATGTTATTTATTTTCAGTCATATCTGGATTAAAGTTTACATTTGACTTGAGGTAATACATAAATCCATAAGTAAATAAAATACTTAATTTTTATATTTTTTTCACTTCAATCCAATAAAAAAATTGGGAGAAATTTATTACGACATATTTTGAAAATTGAGTTCACTAGTAATAAAAGCAGGTATCAGACATGTATTACATAGATTTTATTTCAATCTAATAAGAAATTTATTATGACCTATTTTTGACAATTAAATTTGAGACATTGGGATTTTCGTGGTTTCTCTTCACTAACCATGGGGACTTTTAATTGAGACTGATTGCTTTGGCTAATCAACCATTGCCCAACCAAAAATAAAACGTGATACGTAAAGTTATTATGTAAAGCAGTTAGAAATAAAGTGAAGTGGTTGAGTTAGGAAATATATAAACTCCGACTGAAAGTAGCAAGTGTGGCTGAAAGAGAGGCTGAAGGGGTAGAGAGGTTGAAAGAGAGAGGTTGTAGGAGAAGTGAAGCTGAAGTGATAGATAAGAAGAAGGAGGAAATAGAGATTGAAATAGAGGGTTCGAGTGAAGATTGTTGCTAGAAGTATATTTCCTACTGTTTTCAACAGTTGATCCAGAGTCTGAGTTGCAGTCGAGGAAGGATTAGTGGTAAGAGTCTGTTAGATTACTATTGGTGGGTTGAACTAAAGTATTAGAAAGCTTACCCTGGAGAGCATAGCCATTTGTTGTCATAGTAAATATATGTTAATATATTGGTTAAGGATTGTTTTAGTGTTCCTCTAATTATTTGTGTCGTAGTGTGTAATAATTGAATCTAGTGATGGCACAAGATGAAGCCCGGGTCGGGCGGGCGTCACACGTTCGTTACTGGTAAAAGTAGACAACAAAAATATATGCAAAAACAAGATAAAGTATTGAAAAGAGGTCAGGTCAAACAATTTTTTGGGTTAACTAAAACAATAGCCCCTTGGGTGGCTAACAAAACTGAAAGTGAATTTTTATGTTATCTACTCAAGGATTTGTAGCCGGGAGCTCTCGTTTAGTAGACAAATGGCTTACCTCTGCGTCTTTGGTGCTTTTAAGTTACGTGGCAATATTATGCTATTGGTGTTCATCTTATGTCACTAGTAATAAACATCTTTAGTTATAGTTTGTCTAAAATGATACATTAAATTTTGATCACAAAACTCAAAAATTAATTAATTCAAAATAAATAGTGACAGAAAAGTCGAAGCATAAACATACTTCGTTCTCTACACTGAACTCTTGAAGTTCATGAATCCTGTAAAAGTGGTTCCCGAGCGAAAATTAAAAGAAAAAAGAAAAAAGGAAAAAACATGGAAACGAACTAAATGGATTCTACATATAGTGCTTGTATTTGGAATCAAACGAATAATAATAATAAAAAAAACTTGATCAAGAAAAATTTCTAAAACTGCATGAAACACTTAACAAAAAGCAAATACGACCTCCATGTAACTCAATGTTTCAACGTAAATTAAAACTCCCGATCATTTTAACACATATAATTTATATAAATAAGCTTAAATTATGCTCAATACAAAAACAATAATATTAGATATCTATATCCATACATTAGTTTTATATTAAACATGAAGGGATCAAAGTGAAAAAAAATTCTTGAATTTTGAAAGGATCTATAATTCCTTTAAGACACATATGTATAGACATACAAAGTAGTTCGAAAAAATTATTTGGATTAAATAAGAAAAATATATTCTTTTTAATACTTTTCTTCGATACAATACAAAATATTTCATTAATAATGCATTTTTGAAAAATGAAACAATATGTTTATACAACATATTCAATAATATTGCAAGCGACAATCTCTCTTCTCTTGCTTTTCTCTTCTTGAAGTAAGAAGAGAAAAGCAAGAGAATACTACAAGCAAGAGAATACTTTTCTCTTCTTTAGAGTGAAGTAATAAAACTATATTAGTACCCAAAAATGGAATATAGTTATTGGACCAATTATCGTATTTAGGTAAATGAATGGAAGAAATTTACCGGAATAGAAATATATCAAATTTTGAAAAATAGAATCGGTATTTGTTAATTCATCAAATGTTTGTGAAAATTTATCATCTTCAACGTGACGTGATAGAAGAAAAGAAACAAAGGAAAATAAAGATCCAGAAATCGAAACAGCAGTTAATTTTGTCATTACAAATTTTAAAAACTGCTTTGTACCGTCATCTCAACAAACTCTCTCTCCCTCTCTAAAATTCTCTGGTTTTCTAAGACAATAAATACTCAATTCTATGTTGGGCTTCAGAGAGAGAGAAATTGTCTACAAATGTTAACGATTACTTCGTACTTATATATTAAATTTAATAATACACCTGTTGAAAAACGGAAAAAGAAGTTTAAAATATTTCTTGCAGTCTTAAAAAAACGAAAATTAATACAATCTGCTTTGTGAATTTAAAAATATATCAAGATAACGAATTTATTACAGCACAAAGAATTATGCTATTATCCGTATGTATTATAAAATGAAAGCATGAATTCCATTTTAAAAATAGAATTCATATTAAAATAATGTATTAGTGTTCATTTCTTAGTAATATTAGAAAGAAAATTTTAAAAATAATTTCAATATCGTAAAATAAAATGGAAATATAACACTTGAAACTTGAAAATAAATTTTAGGAATAATTATGGTTTTTTTTAATAAAAAGGTTAGAACATAATTCAAAAATGTTTTTGAAAAATGCATCTATATGTGCTCATTATGACGATTGAAGCTGTCTTGTTTATTTACAGCCATACAATCGTGTGTTTTGCATAAACCAGAAATCGACAAACAAAGCAATCCGATTTAACAAGAAATCAAAATATATTATTTAATTGTTTGCGATTATACTTTTGGAAACATTTTTTTTTAAAATTAGAGTTGGTGTATTAAAAAGGAATTGTAGAATTATCCATATATATTTTCTAAAATTAGAATTATTGCACAGTATTTAAAATATTATTAATTGCTGGTCAAGTGACATTTCCTCTAATACAATAATAACAGTTAATTGCGAAAGATGACTTTTATAAATTTGGATAGAACAATTAAAATCATTTTGTTGCATAGAATTAAAGTGCTAAATTTATGTTACTTTTTGAATTCCAATATGCTTAGAAAAATTTATTTACCTGTATCAATTTCAAAATAATTGTTCTTAAATAATTGCAAAATAAATTTTTACATGCATATATATAACATTATTAAATTCTTTAGTTTAAAAGTATTGCTTTTGTTTCGATACTTCTAGCATTGATTTAAGTATCAGACAATGATCCTTGAGAACAATTTTTTTAAAGTTTTTTAATTTTGCGTCATCAAGTTAAAATTGCCATTGTCATCGTTAACACATCTTGCGTTTAGTGAAAACAAATAAGGGAGTAAATGTTTAGGATCACAGAAACCTATGAATGCATATTTTCAACAGAGTTATTTACCAATACATACATTTTCAAATGGATAAATGTATTACATGAGAAACAATAAAAATAATGAACAGCAGATTAAAATTCTGTACACCGAACAGAGGATAACTTTTTTCTATCTATTAGTCACAGATAATTAATAAAAGAACTTTATAAAAAAAACAATTTCATAATTTTTGTTAAGATAAATTTATCATAATTTTCTTTTCCAATTTAATTTTTTCTTTAAAAAAATGTGTTATCCATTAACACATTTAGAAGTTTGGTTTTAGTAACGTTGCACTAGAAGCAGCACAAGGGCTACTGGCAATGGACATCGTAATTTTGAGCCTTAAGGCGAGGACAACATCTGTGAGCTGGCACCCCCTCTCCTAACTTCCACATCAAGTCAATGGAATGACATTATACCTGTATAGATTTAGCGTGCATCAGCCCTGGCAACACGGAGGGTCTATAGTGGCCTCAAGGCTCAAAAGTATGACACCAGGATACAGTGACCACACACTTTTGGAAGAAGATCAATCTTCCCACATCTATTCATTATAGAATACACTACCAAATTCTTTTCTGCTTATCAATAGCTGTTCTGAATGGCATCAAACGCCTCTTAGAATAAAACCACGGAATGATTTTTCTATAGTAGCGTTTGTTACAATATCACGACTGAAAAAAATATTATAGGTCGAATTTTTCCCTTAATAAACATTATGGATTTTGTTTGCAATCATAAAATATATTAGAAAATATATAGCTTATATAAATGTGCGACATAAAATAAATTCAACATTTCGAATTTTGATTACAATTAATTCATTCATTTTCAAACAGAGTTTTGCTTCCTTTCAGATTTATTTTCTAAACGAACAACTTCAAAATAGACTCAAGACGATTAAGCATTATTTTGTAGCATGACAATTTCTCGATTTTTCCGCAATCACAACTTCGGATGAAAATTGTCGCAAATGCACAGACTACGAATCCTTTGAGTCAAAAAGTAATTTACAGCAGGGAGGGGAGTTTCCTAGGAAACCATCTGTCCTAAGCAGTTCCCGCTTGAGTACAGTAGAAAGGAATCTTTTAAATTAAAAACGATGGGGGCACTTATGAAAAACTCTTAACGCCCGTAGATTCGAACAATACGCAGGGATTAGCCACCGTGACAAGTGTTAATGGAATGACAGGGACACGTGTTGATGGCAAATGACAGGAGTTTTACAATCTTTCCCCTCCCCCCCCCCTCCAACCTGCAGAAATCAAATGAAAATCAAATACCATCTCCCTTTTCCCCATCTTACTGCTTTCCATGAATAGAGAGATTAGAGCTCTGGTGGATAATGGTGATTAAATGATTCCGTGCCCCATTTTTTGAATGCAATAATATTAAATAAAGGCAGTTTTCTTAAACAATTGTTTTGCATTTTAATGACGATATTTGCTTTTCCATTGCATTGAATAAAAAGATAAAAATATTTGTTAAAATATTAATTTATTTTTAAAGAAACATTGAGATGCATCAAATATAATACCGAATCCAGATAATAACGTACCTCCCTGTTTGCATACTTTACTTTCAAAAAACAAATTTGTATTAACTCAAAATTAAATTAACCTACGCAAAACGATAATTAAGTAAAATAGAATGACAGAGAATGTTTTACATCAAAATTGGTACTCATATCACTTCGGAAAGGGTGTAAAATTGACATACACACTTCCCAAATTTTTTTTTCTTGAAATTGTAATATTTCAGAATATTTTCTTTATTCGACTATTATATAAGTTTTAAACTTTAAACGTTAGAATCTTTCTCCCTTCATGTTCAATTTTTTTTTTTCTTCACCACGAATAGAAACAAGGATTTCAACTAAGCTAATTCCAGTGAAAAGAATAAAAAAAGTTTTTGCTGTCTCGAAAACAGTGCCTTTGGGATAGTGTTTGTGGATGAAGAGATGAGAGTAAAGCATCTCTATAGAAAACACACTCAACAAAAATTTAAAATTCATTCTTTCGAGTGTGAATTATTTTACTTAAATTATCATCATTTTTGCAAGTTTTAATACTTGATAAAATTATATCAATACCTGAACAGTTTCACACGGAGGAGAAATGAGACTGGTAATGCGAATCATTTACTTTTTACCAAGTGGCAATTCTGAATTATAAATTGCTTCTTTCATGATAATATATATATATATATATATATATCTGTGTGTGTGTGTGTGTGTGTGTGTGTGTGTGTGTGTGTGTGTGTGTGTGTGTGTGTGTGTGTGTGTGTGTGTGTGTGTGTGTGTGTGTCACCATTTTAGAGAAGATTTTATATTATCAAACCATAAGCGTGCATACCAATCTCATATCTAATAATAGACAAAAAAAATTGTGACGCAAACTTAAACACGTTCACAGTAAAACCCGTTATATTAAAAAAAATTACTTCGGATTTTCTTATTTTTTGATGAAAATGCTTGAACGTATTTTTAATTAAAATGCACATCCCACATGAGTGGCTGATAATTAAATTATACTTTGCAAATTTGAACATTTGATTTATTGAGATGATTCAAATCTAATTGAATCAGAAAAGAAATAAACATTCTCTTTCTTCTCTCTTTCTCCCCTTCCTCTCTCTGTCCCAAAATAAAGTTATAACAACTAGATTTTCTTAAAAAATTTTTAATAAGAAACAAAAAATGAAAACACAAAGTAGAAATCTACACATATTTATTATCTTTTGAAGCATTAAACCCTCATTTATATACAACCTAAGCCAGAGAAGGACATTTAACTAAATTTAACGAATCAAGTTAAGAATTCCTCGAAAATATTTTCATTATCTAACAATATAACTCTTTTTGGTTTTCACAAATAATAGATCGTTACATATATTATACATATACATATATATATATACATATATATATATATATATATATATATATATATATAACTATTATATTCATATATATATAGCATATATATATAGAGTGTTATATTATATATATGATACATATAAAAACTATTTATATTACATATATATATATACATATACATGCAGCATATACATATAAAATTATTATATATATACATGTTATGTAACTATTATTATTTATATATATATATATAATATTATATATATATATATATATATATATATATATACATATGTTATACATATTAGCAGAGTGAATTTAATATTATATACATTATTATCCACAATACTTTCATTGTTGGAAGGTCATTAAGTAAGATTACATACATATGTTACGTCATCACATTGTTATTATGTTGTTGTATTATACATGGCTTCATAGTTATTACACAGAAAATCATTATTTATGAATATATCCATAACAATAACACAAAAAAACATACATAGTTATTATTACACCTGACCTGCTGGGTCCATACATTTCTCATTTTATCTTTCCTCTCTCAATTCACATTTTCCGATCTTTGTCCTTTTCTTTTAAAATTTTAAATTATTCCTTCTCCACAAATCCTCTCTTTCAGCATATATTGAGCAAAGATATATATGTCAAAAGAAGAAGGCTAACCCATGCGTAATATATAAGAGAAAGAAGAGTTGAGTTATTATTATACATATGACATATATATTGTTATTATATATATACATAAGAAGAATACATATGGTGCTATATTATTAATAATATATAAGATGATATATTATATATTATTGTTAAGCATATATATATATTACATACATATGGAAGATAGTGAAAGAAAGATATATACATGCATACATATTATTATTATATTATGAGTTGTTGAGTTGTTGCTGGTTGGCTATTACACATACTATTGTATTACAAGTCTCTACAGTATTGCTTCATATGTTTCCATTTTCAAAAATGTTATACTCAATTATAGTTTTGGAAATAATAATTTCTAAAATTCCTCTATACAGAAAAAGATAATTATAAAACCTTTTTACATTTGCAGAAATCCAAATAAACATTTAAGTAAAAATAGTTATTAAACATATTATACAGGCAGTTGTGTTTATATATATGTGTGTGTGTGTGTGTTCATTTTGATACATTTATTATTTAATTAATTTTATTTTGAATTTGTAATTATTTACTGCATAATTATGGGAAAAATTTATAAAAATGAGATATTTTTAAACTTTTTAATCGCTTCGAAATTATTTTAAGAAAATTTAGTCAACAGATGACGGTTTATTTTTAAACTTTTTTTTTCTTTTTACAGTTTATTATTTTTTATTTTGTTTTACTTGTTTTGTTTTATTACTGTGGACAATATTTTTAAATTATTTGTCTTTCTTCTAGATACAAGTGTTCGTCAAAGGTATTTTGAAAATTTGTAGAATAAGTAAATTTATATAACTAATTTTTTTTTTTTTTGTAAAATCAATCATTTAATCAATTTGTTTGTTAGAAAATGTTTTTTTGGTTTTAATGTTACTAAACGACATATTACAATAATGGCTGAAGTTCATCATTTGTACTTGCTTATGTAATAAAAATTTTCAGCCCTTTTTTAGATAGATTATTTAATACTGTGTTTAAATTCGTATAGTTTGTTTTTAATGTTTACGTTAAATATATTCCAGTTTCAAAGAATTTGTTTCTCTTGTTTATTTTTTTCCTATGTTTGAACTTTTGTTTTCTTTTGGGATCTCTGCCAGTTTTTATGTGAAATTATTTTTTTTTTATATTGTAATTCTATAAAGTGTGTTGTGTTTCATCCAAAAAAGTTATATTAATATGTATTCTTTCTTTTTTATAAGTAGATTCCTTAGAATAATTTATCTTTAATTTTTAATTTAATATCTTAATTTACTTTCTACAACTTAATGTCTCTTTTACATTATAACTTCGAAAGTCTTAAACTCTAGATATTTGCAGATAGTAAAAATGTAACTTTAATGCTTGATAATTTTGATTGTATTTTTGTTTTTTTGTTTTGTTTTTTTTTTTGCAATTTTTTAATATCTGCAAAAAATTTAATGTTAATTTATATATATATATATATATATATATATATATATATATATATATATATACTCTATAACAAAAGAAACTACGCACCAAAAAATAATTTTCCGGTGGTAATGAAATCTCGTATTCAGAGATATTTGAAACGAACATGCGAATTATTAAAATTTGGTGTCCAATGAAAGAATAGCGGGAGCTACTGCACATCGGGACTGCGCATTTAGCAGGTGTATATAAGAAACGATTCTTAATCTGATTATCAAATCTTCTGTTGCATTGCGGTATAGGATACTTTTCAAAGACTGCAAAAATGCCTCGCTCCAGGATTCTAGCTCATTACAAGCAACTGTCAGAGTTTGAATGAGGTCATATCATTAGACTGAAAGAGACGGTTTTGGCAAATCGGAGAATAGCTCTTCATATGAGTCGAAGCGATGCGGCGATTGGAAGATAATGGCAAGAATGGGTGGACAATGGCAGATTTCAGCGTCATAAGGATAGCTGTCGACCTAAGGATATAGCAGATCGGGAGGGCAGAGTGATTGTCAGATCAGGTGTCACAACACTTGATTCATCGTTACCAACCATCAGTTGTTCGACCCTCACACGAGTGTAAACCATGACCATACACAGACGGCTAATAGAGCGAAATCTACTCTAGTATCTACCGCCACGTCCCCTGCCCCTCACGCCTGAGCACTGTCGAGCCAGATTACAGTGGTGCTTGGATCGATCAGGTGATAATGATGCTTATTGGGGACGTATAGTGTTAAGCGACGAATCCCACTTTCAATGGTGTCCTGACGATCATACAAGACGTGACTGGAGACGCCCAGGGCAGCGTGCCGGTTCTGCTTTCGTTATTGCACGACCCTCAGCCTTTTACCAGGAGTTATGGTCTGGGGTATCATTTCCTTTAATAGCCAGACCCCAGTGGTCGTCATAAGAGGCACACTTACAGCAAAAAGCAAAGCAGTATGTCGACGACATTCTAAGATCTGTTTCGCTACCGTTCCTTTTGCGTTACCCTGGCCTTATTTTTCAGCAAGGTAATCCCAGACCACATACGGCAAGTGTTGCTATGAATTGTCTTACAGCTTGTCATACACTTCTTCGGCCAGCCAGATCTCTGTCCAATCTAACTAGTATTTGGCAAGAAATACAGCAAGAGGCCATCAGAAGATTTATCACTCTATGCCACGTCGTTTGGCAGCTTACATCCAGGCTAGAGGTGGGTCAAAGCCTTATTGAGCTCGTTACTTTGTAACTATTTAACTCTGAAATTAATCATTCAATTTTTCTGAAATTTTAATCATTTTATAATCTGTACATAATTTTCCTATCCGCTAATTTCTGTGTCATTCTACTTCTTCCTGGTGCATCGTTTTTTTGTTATAGAGAATATATATATATATATATATATATATATATATATATATATATATATA
>BMAW01040169.1:16597-45327 GCA_019974015.1 Nephila pilipes
TATATATATATATATATATATATATATATATATATATATATATAGATGTTTTAGTAGACCCGGCCACGCTTTGCTGTTGCTAAATTATATATTGAATTATATTGTAGTAAAGTATTAAATACAGTCAAATTATTATTTACGCATAAAGAGGAAAATGTTGTAGCCGATGTAAAAACATCGGGATTAAAATTTGAACCTTATGTCAAAATTTATAGAGGTGATTGATGAAAATTTTCATGGAGTTAATATTAAGCACAAATCAATATAAAATTTTGAATTTTATATTTTATTCTTCTCATATTTAAGTATTGTTTTTAATAAAAGAGTAATTTACAGAGTTCTTAATCGATAACATATAACAATTTTAAATGAGGTAGGTAGCGTAGATTATTTATTTCTAATAATTATATTCATCATTTTGAATTATAACAATATTCAGTTTTAAATTAATTCACAGCTAATCAGTGCATAATATTCTTGGTTAACCTGTCTCTTGCTAACACAAATAGATTCGATGGTTTTCCCACACGTGGGCATGCAACATATAATTGCCCATGGGAAAAACATGGATTTTCCAAGTCTAAGCCGCATATTGACATCGTTTGTCCTTGAGACTGATTTATGGTCATGGCGAAAGCTAAACGAATTGGAAACTGAAGCCTTTCAAAAGGTATCGCAAATTCTGACGGTATCATTGGAATGCGTGGTAACAGAACCACTTCTGCAAACTTTCCAGTCAAAAAAGTTGCTTCAAGACAACACTAACGCTTCATTGTATATCTCTGGCGTGTGATCTATGTTTGGGCATTGGTTTGTTTGTCTAATTCAGTGTACTATGTCTTCAATCATATAATTCTTGTATTTTCCCCACAAAGTCAATGCTTGTGATGGACAACACGTCGTCAAAAAAATTGCAAATAGTTGACGAATGTTATTTGGCGTTGATATTAATGCTGCATTTGCTAGAGTCAAGTCCCAATGGTTGTCGTCTTTCAGCAATTGCAACTAGCGACATGCATCTTGATATGTATCGAATACTCACCCATTAAATGTTCGCAAAAGTTCGGAAGACATTGGTCAGGGAATATTAACCATCAACAAACATAAATAGAAACATTCACGTTGTTTTGGATGCACTGTGTAAAGTCATCCTAACGTACTGATTTTGAATATCCCTGTAATTGAAGGATGTGGTTTTCCTTTTTTCCGTGGCTCCAATTTTTTACCTGATTTGTTCCATGTATAGTAACTGGGAACATGAGTGTGTAGTAATGTTTTTACGAATTGGCCGAAAACATCAGGTTTCTGATGCAAAAAATTAAATTAATGTCTTTTTTGGAGGCTCAAGTGCTTTTTGGAGAACATTTTCCTCAGTGAAGTACACATATTGACCGTTTTCAAGATGTATTGCTAGATGTTGGACAGAAGGGTACCTTTCGTGTATAGGAAAACTAAGAATATGCCAGATAGCTTCGTTGCTGCTGATATATCTACTCATATGGTATCGTGTTATTTCGTACTTTTTGTTTGTTTTGTACTTCAAATACTGCTAAATCACTGTCTTTATAAAAATATTTACAAATGTATTTAATCGATTTTATGGAACAGCAAAGTTCGACATTAATATGAGCCATTTGAAAGCAATGGTGAGTACGATACCACCCACTGATTGTAATTTCAAATTGATTTGTGGAATTCGACCGTTGCATTGTGAATATGCTGCTACCATTCTCAGCATTTCAGTGGTGATACAACGGAAAACCGTCAATATCCGTAATAGTATCATTCGTATACTGCTTTGGGAAACGCTTCTTACATTTTCCATGCTTGGCTACGTCATTATAAAACCACCGCACGGTCCGTGGATCACGTGACTGGTAACAACATCAAAAAATTTTGGTCAATTAATGGATCCGGAATTTCGACTGAAATTATTTGATCAATTTCGTCTGGACGGATTTTAACTTCAAGCCAAATTAAAATGTGGGCATGAGGCCTACCTCGTTTTTACCACTCAATGGAATACAGCCAGCAACGTGTGTTACTGAAAACTGAATGTTTAACAATGTAATCAATCAAGGATTTCAATTTTTGTTTAAACACATGTGCAATTATATGATGACGATGTATTGAGTGTTGTCCTGGTAATAGTAAAGTTTGTATTTCTTCTCAAATCTGGTGAGTATTCCTGCGTGTTCCGTGGACTGCCGATGTAGCTTGAAGGTAAAATGAAAGCACTACCGATGCCACTGGGGATTAAATTTCCATCAATGTTCCAACAATAGCATCTCGTAAGTGGATGTTTTCTTCCGATCGTAATTTAGCCAGGTTGTATCGAATAAATCTTAAGCATTCACTCTTAATCTTAACATACATATCCATGACGTATTGATGGAACAGAGGATGATATCGAAGGATATAGTTATCCTGATTACATCTAATCATCAATCGCTGTGCGTAGTAGTTCATTGAACTAACTTTCTTATCTGTTTTATTACCTGGAAAAATAAAAAATTAAATAGTAAAGAAATTAAAATTAATATAAAGGAAATTAAATAGTTAATTGTCAAATTTACCAGTACTTGGATCACACTGTTTGATGTTAAGGTGATATTCATCTCGTCATTGCCAAAATATCAGTGTGTATTGGAGTGAATAACATGAACATGTAGATCCGAAATCGCACTGACAGTACTGTAATGGCATGTAATTTTAATAACTCTATTGTCAACTTGATCATCAACCATAATAACAACAACTTCACCAACGGTTGGCGCTTTGTATCTACCAACATGTGCTCCTAATGGTACTTTGTCGACTTTGATGACGATTTGATAGTGGTCATTTTTCAATTCTGGGGACATTTTTTTTAAACAATTGAATGAGTTGCCAATCATTGATGAAATTGTTGTTATTAAGATTGATGTGATTCCAATTTTCAAAAAAAAACTTTCTAACAATACGATAATTTCTCTTTCATCTGCTTGTTCAATGAAATTATACTGGCACCGAGTTGTCACACGTTCTTCACGTTCTTCAAAATTACGTCCAACGGATGCGAGATCGCAAATCTTAGTTGTCCCAAATGACGTCATTTGGAAGCAAGAATTGAATTTGCGTATCTTGCGCAAAAATAATTTCGAATCATCTGAATTGCCAGCAAGAAGTGATAGTAAAGGTTCCGGTGGAGTGGGGATAGGTGACGGAATAACATTTCCTGATGCGCAACATATGCCGAGTGCTTCTTTTTGAAATTTTAATGCCTGACAATATCGGCATACTTTATCGATTGCACCGATAGCAATTTTTGAATGCGCCGAGTAATTAATGTCTGGTGCATATTCGAAAGCAAGACGAACAAATGATGCACACGTTAATGAGCGGCTGGTCCATTGTCTCTTTCGTTCTAGTGCTCGTTTTGTTGTTAAGTGTAGTTCACGTGCTGCTCTTGTACTAGCAATATGTCACCGACATTCGTCACGCTGTTTTCGAGATTCTCGTGCGCGACTCCCTGCTGTCCTGATTATTTTAGCTGCTTTTCTTGCTGTGATTTCTTCTGCCGACTGAAGACTTCTTTCAACATATTTGTGTCGTGCCTCTCTGCTCCTCGCGTTGTTCAGGTTAGATTTTTTTGGTGGCATTTAACTGAAAATAATAATTCAAACTATTAAAATAAAATTGGAATAATAAAGTGAGAAAAAGTAAGTAATACTTACAAGTATTCAATTTTATTGTAGAGTTTTATAAGCTGTTATAGTCAAGGTGGTAAAAAATCATCAATACTGAAAAAAATAATAGAATGGAAAAAATTTATAAACCTAAATTTAATTATACACTAATTTTTGTTACATTATTATTGTTCTAAAAAATATTATCTTTTACATTAAAAAAAAATTTAAATAAAATTGATTATTACTTACACATTTTTGATTTGAAATCAAAATTACGTAAGTTGATATTTTGTAGTTAAAAGAAATAAGGAACGAAATGATACAGACAACTTATGAAATTAATGTATCCGAACACGTTCGGAGCACTTTTTTAAATAATTCAATATAAAAACATTATAAATACTTTTTGGGTAATGAATGCCTATAAACATTAATACTGAGACAATAATATCTTAAATAAATTTTCTTTTTGTTTCAAAAAGGACACAAATGAGTGTAAGTTTAACAAATTTTTGTATAAACTGCAAAGCGTCTAGAAATAAAAATAACTGACCTATATAAATAAAAATAATATTTAAATAAACTACATGAATTTATCTAGAAGATGTACTAAAATTTTAAATTTTTCCTGAAAAATGAAAATTTTACAGCTGATCGAGTAAATAACGTGAGAAATTAGACATATTTAAAAAGCCATTTTTTAAATAATAGGCCTTAACTTAAAAAATATTCATTCAATAAGAAATGTTTTAGTACATCCCCAAGAAAACCATATAGATATGTGGTTCAAAAATTTTCAAACAAATATATTTATAACTTTTTCAGTTATCATTGTCACCGTGCACACATGCGTAAAAATCAGTTTTGAGAAAAACGTTTTTAAAGTTTAAATCATTGTTCTTTTACAATACATTACCTATATCTTCGGCTAAAATTCCCCAGATTTGAATGTTACATCTTCATTAAACTCATCAATGACAAAATTTCTTTTTTTTTTAGATTTATTTTTTTCCGGGCAGTTTTCACAGTACACTCTGAATGTCGTCCTGATTCATTTATCCGCTCTTCATCAAGTTGAGCAAACCCTTTCAATGTATTATTCCTACTTGCACATCAGCTGCATTTAAGACATCAAACAAACCTTGAAACCCTTTATTAAATTGTATGACGGCTAAGTAGGCGCCTAATCGGAGAGTTTGCAACTTTCTGAAAGAAAACTTCTTTCGGTATAAATTTCTCCAAAACGCCATTAAGACACTCATTTTCCTTTTGTGTTTTTCCAAGCAAATATTTATTCAGTAAATGCTTGTCTCATAGTTATATATAATAAGGTTTAATGATATTCATTGTGTTTTGGGGAAATTCTTTACATGAATCATTATATTACCAGTATTTCGAAGCCTTGAACCCACACGCTTTTGAATATGTCTTATACATTTAAACTTTGTGACACTAATTTCACCATAAATATTTCTATTCGAATCAAAACCTTTTGAATCACCATTCCCATAAAAATGCATATATTTTAATTTTCTCTTGTGAGTAGATCTTTCAAACAGGCGATAGAAACCGATGGATTCCATGGCACCGGATGATCCCATGTATGTGATAAATTTATTAACAGTATTTATGTTCTCTTCCTTAAAAATAAATTCTAACCAAAAATATTGTGGTAGTGGTAACTTAGCGGTCATGTTCGGTGGTTTCCGACATTCTGTGATTTTGATCCCAGATACCATTAAAGACCAGTCTTATAGCCTCTCTGATGCATGTTGAGACTCCAAGTTAACCAATTGAAGTGTTGGCGAACTTTGGAGAGGGAGGTGCCAGATCAGATGTCATATTCGATGCTCAACTGAGGTTCAAAATACGAGTTATGCCCCTTTATGTCCTCGTATTGCTTCTCAGAGCGATGTTAATAAAAATCTTAACAAAAAAAAAATTGAAAGCAGTACAATCAATTAGTCTGTCTTAGGTGTGACAACTTAACTGCATCTTAAATTTAATTTATAGTTCTGAATGCTGCACATCTATTCTAAAATACAATCACATGAGTTTTATATTTTCTTTATCAAAGATGGCAGCTCTTGATTTGATTTTTCAACACTCGGATAAATTTTGACTTTATTTACGGTTATTAAACTACCCTTCAAAGAAAGGCTTTACTTATCCTCCAATCAGCGACGCATATATAATTTTCTTAAAGCGAAACTTAACCGTCTGTCATTCTGACACACTTCACATAATTTTATTCCCATGCACATGCTTGTATTTTTTCAATTCAAGTTGGACAAAGCATACGTTTTTCTCGTACAGTTATGTACTCTAGCAGGAGGTTAATATCCGAGAGCGACACAATCCTCGTGTTTCCGGAACAGAGAATGGGAGAGGAGTTCCCCCAACCCCTCGCATATTTACATGGGGGGGGGAAGTCACCAGATCCCTCGTCTATCAATATGGTGATAAAGGGCGAAAAGAGAGTTACTTTAATCTCTGGAATTTTGTATTACTGCAAGCAAAGTCACTGCTTGGGGTGCGTATCCTATACTATAGGCCGTGAAAGATAATTTATCGTCCAGTCCAACATAAAATGCCTGATTTCTTAAAAAGTGGTGAATTGTTTTAGAGAAACGGGAGAAATTTGTACTGAGTCTTTTCTGCAGACCAGAACAGCAGTTCCAAAGCAGTAGTGTGGTGGTGGTGGCCAAGTGGTTTGTTTCCTTTGAGTCGTAGGTTCGAACCTTGATGTTACTAAAAACCTGTTGATTAGCTGGGATGATGTACATTAAATGTGGTTGCAGTCCCATATCATCTCGTTAGTATGGTACGGGGTTTGGGAGAAGGAGGTGCCTATGCAAATGTTGTCCTCGTCACTCCACTCAAATGACGAGGTCCGGCGCCAATAGTCCTCTCTATTCCCTCAAGTGTGTTGTTAATAAACGGTTTATCTGTCAGTTTAAAACAATGGTATGTGTAGACCTCAGTGAAATGAAAGTAGTCCAGAAAAGACTGATAGCTGCTCCAAAACCAAAACTCATTTTTTGTCCATTTAGTAATGCAACACCATATGGTGAGATAATCAAAATGATGAAGAATGAGGATCCTGTTGAAACAATGTTCGCGGAAATGATGGATATGGGAAACACAATTGATCGATTAACTTTTGAAAAACAAATGTCTCGCTTTAGTTATCTAAAAGCAATAATCGCTAATATTTAATGAGACTTTTTACAAACTTTTATGATTTGAACGAAGAGAATGGTTTTATTGTAAGTACTGGAAAGTAATATTTGTAAAAAAAATCTCCTTCCCAAAATTATATAACTGTTATAAGGCAGTATGGAAACCATCGAAATAATTATTTACCTCTTACATATATTCGTTATGACAGGATTTTATTCATTGGACAAAAGGTGTGGATAATTTTTTTCTTACTACGTAACATTTTAAATAGGTTGTACATCGCGCGAAGATTGGGTATTAGAGAAATAATGTGTGATATGCTATAAGGCTTTCCTAAAATATTTTAATCCCTTCATGCTTAAATGCAAAAAAAGGGAAAAAATGTAGTAATTTTCATTGCATGTTATCATCTAGTTCTTCGTATATATATTTTTTTAATTTCATGAACGGTTTTCGAAAAAGATAAATAGTAATCAATTTCAAGATTTATGAAATAAGTACAAATATTATTTACAGGCTACAGGTCAAATAAATTAGTTACTATTTCAGTACTAAAATAAAATAAAACATACATTTGCGTCAACAATATTCGGTGAATTTAGTTTTCCTGAAGAAAAAAAAAACGAATTAAAGTCCATTTAATGTCTTTAACATTTTGACTCGGAAAGTGCGTTCAAATAAAATTGGTGTACTTTGCAAAAGTTACTTTCTTCAATTAAGACTACTTTTTCGGTACTGTAATTATTTTGTTCTGAATTATATTTTGTACTTTTATGGTTTTATGTACTAAGTTTTATTATGAATGTCAATAAAAACAATAGACGCTGAATTTATCCCTAATTTAAACCTCAAAGCATTTCAGACCCACACGAACAAGAAGCTAAACCACAGAATATATCCTCACATCTACACTGATGCCATAAAATATATAAATCTATTTAAAAGAAGCTGACGGTGACAATCGCATCATCAATTTGATGATTTCACGGCTTAAGACTCTCCCAAAACTCAGTTAGAAGGTGATAAGGATGTAACTTCTGCTACAGAGCCGAAGCAGAAGCAATACACATGAAGATCAACAACGTGAAGTAACTAGCCACCCTTCTAACAAAATTTCAAAGCCTCACCGGTCTGAAGCTATCAGAAAAACTAACAGGAAATCGTTTGAGAATTTATCTACACACTTATGCTGCGATTCCACAAAATTCCAACCTTTATCAATGAGGAAAACCTACAGCACTTCACACACACACCTTACAATTATCGGAAGAAAAGATGATGAGAGCTGAGATTCCTTAAATGCTCGCGCAGACATGACTCCGAACGAAATTATGTTTATACTTGACCAACTCAACCTTCATGCAGGAGATTACAGTAGAGTTCCCCACCCTCATTAGGATGCGTATTGTGCTCTCTTCAAACGAGAATGTTTTTCTCAGTAGATTGCTTCCCGGTACCGTTAGGTTGGTGACCAAAACTGAGAAATTGCTCGCATGAGCCTTGTGTTATACTTACATTAATACAGGGTGGTTATAATTTTTGGTTGTGGAGATTCATAAAAGACCGCTTTTATGGAAGAGGAATCAGGATTTTACATGAGTTGAACGCCAGCATTATACGCCATGTTGCTGGAAACATATAATTGATATCAATAGAGAACGCGTTGAGCACATTTTGTGTAATTAAATAAATTTTAATGATTTTGTTTTTTTTATCCTTCTTTAGGCGCTACAATTTTCTCTGGTGATCAAAATTTGAACAATTCTTTATTGCATAAATCGTTTCTCCTGTTGCGAATGCCACGCCCCAACGAAATCATCCAATAAGACTCAAGAAATAAGATGCGCTCGTACTGACTACAGAGTGAGAGTGTAAGCGAAGAAGAATTGTGACAGGCAATGAGAATGCTGAATGAAATATGGCGTATTTTTAGCGGTGAAATAAAATTAAATACATTTATCTGTAGCCTAACTGTTTTCGTTCCCAGTATGTTAGATCCCATGATCCACATAATGTACTTACCTAGATTCATCAAAACTGAATAAGTAGGACGAATAGAGAAAGCTCTGAATAGGATCACTTCAATTATAACCTCTCTGCATATACATCATGAAAATAAATGTATGCTACTGTCCTGAAGTTTTTACATCACCATCTACCTACTCTGAGTTTCTTTATTCCTCAGGAACTTTCCTCATTCAGGTAAATACGGGCATCACAACCCCAAGACACCCTTTTGGTCTTTTCTGTCCCTTGTGTTTTACCGTCTTTGGTGAACACGGTTGAGGCCCCCCCGGGATAACCTAGCGATCCTTCATTTTTTATCGATTTTCCTTCTTGTCAATCCTTTTTTACCTATTTCACATTTTTTCAAACTTCTAGATCATAATTAACCCTTGCTTTATTGCGCCGTTAAGCGCTACCGTCACATCCAATCATATTGTTTTTGTTTTTCTTTACATCACATATATAGTCTCACATTTAAAATTTTAAACATAAGATGTACAATTATAGTGTTATTGAAACTATTACTGTGACAAATACTGTGTTTGACCACAAATGATCCATTCAATAACAGGAAAAAAAACTTCATATAACTTATTTTTATGATGGGCGGGGAGAGGCGAAAATAAATCAAGTAAAATTTTAATTAATTTAATCGATAATTAAGCTATATATGCTATAACCTTAGGAAACACATTTTAAAAGAAAAAAAAAGTTTGATATAAGAAAAAAGAAAAAGAAATATTTTGAAAAGAATAAAATTATTTTGATTTGTCTTAACTAAGTTTTTCTTAGATGATCATTGTTTGAGTTTCGATGACGCTGATCCTAAGTAACGATGCAGAAGATGTTACAAATGGGGGCACCATTACCCACCCTGAATTCGAATCCAGAATTGGAATGACAATTCTGCCGATTCAATTTTTCTGACGGTTTTAGCAAAAAAAGATCCATGAAGGAAGGCTTATGCAATAACAAAATAGTAAGTCTACTGGTTGTATGTTTTGCAGAAACCAAATATATATTTTGATGAAAATATTTCTCCCTCTATCTTTTTTAAATACTGATCGTTGTAGCCGAAAGGTATGGCGTTTCTTCACAGAGGCATGGATTCAAATCATGATTACATTAAAAACCGCCATTTAGTGTTGTTGACGTACATTGCATCGGTAGAGGCTCCAAGTCATCACTTTGGCGTGATGCAGAAGTATGGAGAATAGAATTTCGGTTCACAAGTGTCCTGCTGATCACTTGACTGGAGTTCAAAATTATGAGATCCGCCACCAATAATCATTGTGTTGCTTTTAAGTGCGAAGTTAATAACACAATGTTTTATAACAGGGATGCCAGTTGCACTATCTTTAGGAGTCACATTTTAAAAAGAAATATTTGAAAGAGCTGTTTATTCAATGTGCCATATGGATATTGTAAAGTTTCGTAACATTATACTTCATTTTCCTTTAAAATGACACTATTTTATGATTTTGCACGTAAGAACCAAATATGACTATGCTATGCCATGCAATGTATATTTGTGATCTAGATGTCCGAAAAAATTAGAGAAAAGATAAAGGATCACAAGAAAAAAGAGTAGAAAAACTAGCCTAAACATCTTAAAGCCGGTCTTCGGTTTTATTTCTCGTACGACATTGTACTTTGCTCGTTTTATGCTAAGGTTTTTTTAAAACTTTTGCTTACATTTGGTAACAAAATAGTTTAATTTTACGCAATAATCCAGATGACGGTGGTATAATTATACTTAAGGAACACGTAAAGTTCTAATGAAATCCTGTTCGAGAATAAGTAAACTTATTAAGAATATATAATGTCAATCACTTTTTGCTTTTAGGTGTTAATTAATTTTACTTCTGATGGCTCTCTCAAAGGTGTCTTTTGAAAGATGCTGTTCCGTCAATATCATTTCCCGTAAAATACACCTAAAATATAATTTTGTTAGCTTTGGAAATAAGGCTTCCCGAAATTTATCATTTATTTATACACGCTTTGTTGAAGTGTCTTTTTTACGCTATATATTTAAAGATTATACCATTTTTTTGCTGTGTAACGTGCACAAGAAACACATTTCTTCAACATTCTAAAAGTAAATAATACGATCAATACCCAAGTATTTTGGTCTGAATCGTGAGAGTGGCCATATTCTACCCCCATCGAAAGGTTATCAGTGAAAAAAATCATTGGGGGTGAGGAAACCCCTTTTTCTAATACTAGTTTTATAGCTTAAAAGTATCTTTCCCCCTTCTTTTCTCTCAAATCTTCAAACTACTTGTAAGAAGTGCAAGGTGAGAGGAATGTCCAAGACATTCAAGCTATGTCAATTCTAAGCATCAGCGGCGTACTACTTGCACCATGTTTGAGAAATAACGATTTTTGAATTCCAGGAATTCAATCAAAGGTCCTGTGTTCAATCAACATTTGATTAAATATTGTTAAGTCGATCTGAATAATAAAACGATAATTTAAAAATTTTATAAAAAAAATGTACAAAAGGATATTTATGAGATAATGGTTGCGTGTATTAGCAAATCCCTAAAAAAAACAATTATTTGTTTTAAAATAGAATTATGAATATAAAAAGCGTGAAGTTCAGAACTCATAGGAATGTCTTCCAATTTCTTGAATGTCCCCGTCTTCCAGCAAGCAGCAAAGAGCGCAGAAGCTTTCACTTTTTTTTTTTTTTTTTTTTTTTTTTTTGACGCTTAAATCCCTTTCCTTTGTTGGCTCGAAATTGGGTGGTGATCAGTTCTAGGGGGGTTCGTTGTATTTCTGCTGAGCGCCCATCAGCTGTTTTTGAACCTTTCTTTTGATCTGTTTCAAGATGCTAGAACCACCATTCGGTTTCTTAAAAGTAGAGAACGATTGAAGAATTAGCTCTTTTGACCGATTTTGGACATGGCGAATTTCTTGATAATCTTTTTTGTAACTTTTGCGCCTTATATCTTTCCACTTCTTTTCCATATTTTAGGCTAACACTTTTTATTTTCTTTTAATTTATCAACTCTTTTGCTTGTTTTCATTCTTCTTCGTTGCTTCACTTTATATCTAAACCAGGCATGATGAAATTTCTTGCATCAAAATCCATTGAGGTCCAAGTCTCTCTCATTCAATCAACACTAATTATACAAGGATATTTCATGTCTTCTATTACTTTTTAAACTGCCATTTTCAGTTGAAATATCTAAGACAGAGTCATGGTCACTAGCTCGCGAGCGTCGTTTATTTCCGTTGAATCATGAGTTCGAGTCCTGAGACCACTAAAGACTCGCGATGAGGCGCATTAAATCTGTTGATGTTTTAAGCCCTTCCATTCGTGTGGTGTAGAAGTTCGGAGAGGGTGGTGCCAGCTCAAGTGTCGTCCTCGTCACTTGATCGAAGTTTAAAATTGTGATTCCGGTGCCAAAAGCACTCTGGTTGCTTCAACGTGCGACGTTAATAAGCAATCTATCAAACTATTTAATGAAGAAAAATTACCAATTTCTTATTTGCATCAATAATAGTTGCTTATCCCTTTGAAACAGGTATGACTAAAAAAATATTTGCTTAAAAACCTAAACGAGCTTTCCTGGTACTATGTTCTTACTTATAAAGTATTGTTCGTAGCATTTGGAAAGAAATATATTTTTATTTTAATGTAAAAAGAAGCTTGAAAGAGACAAAGAAATATAAAAATTTCAAATTTGAAAAAGATATATAACTTTTACTTTACCAGCCCGAAGTTTTTTTTCTTTCCTATATACATTAGGAGAATAATATGTTTTCCAAAACTAACTACTGAGGCAATAAAACTAAAAGAAGCGAAATATAAAAATTTGTATCGAGCAAATTTTCGCAGGAGTGGGGTAGAGCCATTTTAAAAATAAATTTGTCTGGAAAAGAATAACAGTTATTTCCTAATTATTCATAGTTTATTTCTGCGTGAATTTCTGAAATACTGAGGAGTTACTCATAAAGTTCCAGAAAGTTTAATTTCAGGCAAAAAATGTAATTAGTAAAATACATAGTGCTATCATAATATTCCATTTTGTAGAAATAAAATTTAAATTTATAATTAATTTAGTTTTAACACGATAAATTAATATGCAAATTTTGTTCTATAAAGTTTATATTAATTAAATATATTTATATACACAGTTAAATAATCATAATATTTATTGCTTTTATAAATTAAAATTGAACATATTCGTAAATAATTTATAGCGACATCTCAGATAGGGTCACACACACACATTCTTTTTATTATTTTTATTTTTTCCCTATAACTCTTTTCCTTAATTATTTTTATTTCGTTTTTTTTAAACTATTATCATTGATAGATACTTATAGAAGTTAAAGTTTACGTCTTTAATTTTCAAAATTTTAATAGTCCTATCTTAGTTTAAAATTTCTTTTTTGCTAGGAGAAAAGAAACTTTAGATTCGTTTCACATATTCCTTTCTTTCCGCACACTCCTTTGAAATAATATTATAAAGATAGGAGTCCCTCAAGGCAATAAACCTTAAGTCCATTTCAATTTCACAAATGTTGAATTCCATGGTGTCTCCTATTACCCCAATTGACTGCAACTTTCTTGAAGTATAATTATCACCTAAGTGGAAAATTCCAGCCAACGCAACATGCCCTAAACCTTGGGATACTCATCTTCATCTATGGGTGTTCATCAATTACTTTGTTCGCCAAGAACCGTCAAAAAGAACATTTTAAAAAGGGCTTAAAGCAATGGATTTCAAACAAAGACAATTTAATTAGTGAAACAAATTATCTTAATATGAATAAATGACTTTAGTAGTTTATGATTAGGATGAGCGTGTGGATGATTGTTTATTAACATCGTGCTTAGAAGCAATACGAGGACTCTAAGCGATGTGCCTCGTCATTCTGAACTTCGGTCAACTGACGAGGACGATATCTGAGCCAGCACCTCTCTCTCCAAACATTCACAGCGCGCCAACGGGATGACTTGGAACCCAGACCAGATTTAACGGGTATTAGCCCAGCTACATGACGGGTCTTTCATGGAATCAAGGCTGGAACCCATAACTCGACAGAAACAACGCCTTCCGCATTCATGACCATTAAGATACGTAACTCAAAACGTAATTAAAAGGAAGGGGATGAAAAATATTTATTTCTTAATTTTAACCATAAAGATATAATGCACTGAACGAACATTAATGAATAGCATAAAATTCTACGATTACATTTGGTCAGATGTTTGAAATTTGGCGGAAAATCTGTCAAATCATTCACAGAGAGTCTGTGAAATGGCAATTGGTCAATTGTGTTATTTCGATTGCACCAAGTTATTATAATATACATAGATCCACAGTAATGTTTCACGAGTAATTGAAAGTGCAAATAGTTTGATTTTGGAACGAATCTCTGAAATTCACGGACAGAAACAGATTTGCGCTGAATTTGCAATGCTTGCTCTTCTCCGTCGTTGCAACTCTTCAGCCGCTTTGTCAACATGTATTATGACAGATTTTGAAAATCCACCTCGATTTTTCCGAAATATGCAATTGCGGATTTCAAAGTTTTTCATTCTTAAAAAAATCTCAGTTTCAAATTTGATTTTTTTTTTATCTAAATGTATTTCTTTCATATTAATCATAATTATTTTTACTCGCGGAAAAAAATATACAGCGACATAAAAATAAAAACTAAATCTAAGCGCGAGTACATCGCGTCAAAAACTGATATCATTCGAAATCAGCCATTTAAGATATTTTGCGTCTTACGTACTTTTATATCTGTATTTAAATTCATGAAATCAAATTGAGGAGACCAGATAGATTCTCTACATTTTTTATTCAATAAATGCATTTATTGTTTTATGCAAACAGCTCTTGTTATTGATCGATTTACAACTATGTGTGTAAAACATGGAAATTCGCATAACTAATCTAAAAGGCTTGCGAAACAAAGAGAAAGAAAAACATAAGTTGAATATTTATATTTCATCGTTTTGTGTGTTGTTGTAAAACGGGAGTTACATGAATTACACATTTCTTGCTATATTTTTCCTTCTGTAAAAAAATGGAGGAAAAAATATAGTTTCACTGAAAAAGCTTTCTGCTGACGTCTCACTTATTTCACTGTTTAAATATTTTTAAGACCCTGAGAAATTGAATTTACTTTGTAATACTATCAGTTGAAAAGAATTAGCTCGTAAGAAATGAAAAGAAGTTACTCTAACACTTAAAATGAATTTAAACAAAGCAATACGAACTTAATACTGATTAGTTCCCATCAAGCGAAGATATTTCCTGTGATTTCCTTGCATCATTCTTAATACCATATTTAGAATTTTCATGCAGTAAATTATTCTATTAATATGTAATATAATCGTAAGAAAGCTATTATATTTATTTTATTTAGCAATATTTTTAGTAGGCAGTGGCCACAGTACCGTTACATGATATAATTATCAAATTATATTATACGTCGTTTCATAATTTCTAATTTATCTATTTATACGTACAAAAACTCTTCTCTGATTATTTCATAAGTGTAAATAAGTTTTTAGTATCTAAAATTCTGAATAAATTATTTAACAATAAACAGGAAGAATTATCTCTTGATTATAAAAAATTTACTCAAATTCATAAAAAGAATTTGAACAATGAAAGGAAATGTTCAAATCATTAAAATTAAGTTTAATATTTCCATACATATTATAATTGAATTTTTAATTAATAACAGAAATAAATTAGAAGGGGAAAAATAAGTCTTATATTGCTTTAATTTTTATTGCGTTTAATAATTTATGTATATGAAAACTGCGATAAAATATGATGTGCAAAAAAAAAAAAAAAAAAAACGCTTTTTGTATTATTGCATATTATATTTATAAGTATAATTATGTGGAAAAATTTTAACTATTCCACCAATATTTCTTTTGTAATAATTTACGTCATTGCGTGAAACTTGTATTCTGAAAATATTATAAAATACTGCATTAACAAAACAAATTTCTCATTTTATTCAAATATCAACTATTCTGAAACTATTCTGAAATATGTAGCACGATCTTGTATTTCAATTTCATTGTCTTTTTTAATACATTACAAATTTACAAATGTTATGAAATTTAGTTTATATATATTAAATTCATTCATGTAATCATATATAAAAATATTAAAATGCTTTTTTTTTAAATTAAGGTTGAAGTTATTCAAGAAATACATAACATTATAGCCTTCCGAAAATTCAGATAAATATTATTCTTTATAATCAAGAGATAAATGGTACAGAAAAGAAAAAGAAAATTTCAGTTGTCTTAATGTGTCAGGTATACAATAAAATTCTGATTTTCTCAAATCAACGATGATTGATTGGTTGGTTTCCTTAACGTTGCACTAGAAGCAACACAAGGACTATTGGTGACAGTTCGAATTTTGAACAGTTCGATTAAATTCTGCACTCATTCAACTGAGCATAGTATGTTACATTTCTCAACACTTGTTTCATTCAATTATATCTTTGAATTTTTTTTGCAATTCCCCCCTCCCCTCCTTTTCAAGAACTGTGATTGGAGTATAACTAAAAGAACAATTTTTTCTTTCTTGAGTAGTAATTAAAACATTTGATAAAGATTTAATTTTTCAACGTGACTATGTAAAGAAATTATCGAACAAGAATGAGTTGAATGCTGACCCAAAATATATTTTTACCATTTTTGAATTACTTATTCACGCAAATTTATGGGAAAATGGAACTCAAGAAATGAAAAATTATCGAAAAAAATTATATTATAGTTTCAGAGCTTTTATTATTATTTATGAAAGTTTTCATACTTCTAGCAGTATTATTTAGCGCGTTATTTTAATTTTGTTTCACATAGTGTGCCATATTATTTTATTGATCTTCACACTTTTTTTCCCCTTTTTTCTTAGATTTCTAATTTTTCACGACGCTCATGCATTTACTATGCGAAGTCTTTTTCGTAATCAGTATATGGTATCAAAATTATTTAAGGTTGTTTTGCATAGTTTCTTTGATGGTTCTGTACACGAAATAGGGATTTTAAAAAATAGCTATTTTTTTAAAAATCTACAAAATTTGATGTAACTGTTTTTAGTATTTTTTGTAGCTTCTGATTAAAAAAAAAAATTACAAACCTGTAAATAACACTATTAGAACCAAACACAGATGCACAGATTAGTGAAAAACAATCCTGAGAAATTGAAAAAAATACCGCATAAAAATATTAAAATTAATTGTAGTGGGAATTTTGTAACGTTAAAATATTTTGAAAAAAGTTAAAATTTTATTTATTTATTTGAAGATGAAGATTTTTTCGTTTCTTTCTGGAATGCATATTTTATGAAATTAGTTATATAGTGGAGATTATTATTTTATAATAATTTAAAAAATTGCAAAGCTCAATTTTGTTAAATGACACCAATTATCAATGTAATATTTAATGCACACATTCTTCTTAAATTTACATGTAAGGAATGATTTGTTTTGCTGATGCAGACTGAGACAAAAAGGGGGAAAAGGATTTTTCGATAAACGTGTACACCTTACCCTCTGAATGCAAAAAGGGTTGAGGAAGTGATTGACATTTACGAGCTCCATGGAGTTCAGAAAGCTGTTAAGAGGAGAGGGAACTCCATGGACGACTCCCGACCAACCTTTAAGACATTGTTCCTTCTGGTTGCAAATGTTACTGTCCGTCCTCAATACGTTAACGATTTAAATGGAATATTCATTTTACATAAAGGCAAAAAACTGTATATTTTTTTGAAAAAAATCAAAATGTTTAAGAACATATAATTATTAATTACTATAAGTAATTATTAATTACATTATTAATTTTTATAACATATATTATTATTTAATAAATAATATTACATGTTATATCCATAGTAATTTATATAATATTGAAGCATTTCTTCTACCGGAAAATATGTTCGAACTTTGGGCCCTATTTCTTAAAATTAGTCTAAAATTAACATTCCCCTTAGATAGTCTTAAAATAACGTTCCCCTGCGCCTTTGCCCTTAACAATGTATATTGTTTCTTCATTTTAAGAAGCAACCAGTTCTTTAGTCCTACAACGTTCCAGCACATTTGCACTTAACAGAGCTTTCCTTCCTTAGGTTTGGGAGAAACCCACTCCAGTCTCACTGAGGCACCGTCCGCATCTTTTCTCTGATACTGCGCTCCACTAGCACAACGCCACTTGGAGCGTCAAATATATTTGGAAATTTTCCTTATTGCTCACGGAACCTGATAAGCAAGTGTCCTCGCCAGTGTTTTAACTAAAAGTTTGGAATATACAAATCTTACTTAAAGGAATAGAATTAATGGAAATGTAACAAATCTTTCCTTCAAATATATTTTTGTAGATATGTTAGGAAAAGCAGCTTTGAAATGTGAAATTTAAATTTGTAGTAGATTCTAGCAATGCAGAGGTTAAGTTCAGTGCTCTCAAACTCAAATGAATGACTTTTATGGGTCCATGAGTTTGAAGGTAACGGCTTTGTTTTTTTATAACTTCACACACACACGCACACACACACAGATATATATATATATATATGCAAAAGAGTTTAGTCAAGACTGTTTAATATGGAGCTATATAATGACTTAAGAATCAATCATATGGTAATCTTGCTCTTCTTTCCTTGAGCTCTGACACAAATGTAAAGTATGTTAAATATGCTTGTTATGGTTGAGAATGAAAAATAACTGTATATTGCTGTTGGTGGAAACACTTTAAATAAATAAATGTTTTATTTTACTTTTTTTTATGTTTTATCGTATTATTATTCAACTTTATAACTAATTTATTTTTTAGTTCTCATATATTTTAAAGTTACAATATAGCATTTGAAAAAAAAATTGCGTTTTAAAACAATAATATATCATTATAATTCTTTTTAAAAAGTAATGTTTTTTTTAGAAAATAAATTTTAAAACATGTTTTTATGAGTAGAAAATAAATGTTTTTACATATTATTTCAAATATTACGTAACTTTTTTTTAATGTATCAATATTTTTAGTTCTTGAAAATTAATTTCAAAATACAATTTCAATATCGGAATATAAAATTTAAAACATATTACTATAATTTTATGGGAAAAATTAAACAAATTTAAACATAATGATAGGATATTCCGTAATCAAATATTTTTCGTTCGATTTCAGGTTGCATGTGCTCAGATTTTACCATTTGCATGTAGCTGAATCTTTTAACAACAAAAAGTACAGTAGATTCTTACTAACCATTGTAGATTTTTAAAATACTTAAATAAATTGATTCATGATTGATAAATTGATCGATTAAAATAAATTGAATTATGATTGATAAAAATAAATTGATTCATGTTATTTCTCCTTTTTGCAATTTTTTCAAGAAAATTCTAAGTCGTTGTAGTTTATTATATCAAAAAAACTGCTTTTTATTTATTATCTACATATCTTACAAAACTAAAAAGTAAAGAATTAAAAAGTAAAAGAAAGTAAAAAATTCGTACATTAATAAATTATTCATTATGAAAGACTTAAAAACAATAAGCAAACTGTTAAAAAATGTATGAGTAATAATATATAAAAATTTATCAAAATGGTATCTGTATTATTTTTATATTTACCTTTTTATTAAATTTATTAATAATATCTTCCAAGATTTCTTGGTAAAAATTTGCTTCTTTTGTAATGTATGGATTATATCCATTTGTGATTGCTCTAAATTCAATGGGGTGTTCATGAAATTTGGAGAGATTGAAATCTGAAGAAATTTAATTTCATTAATTTGTAATCCAATTTCTTATGTAGAGCTGTAATTCTATAATTAATTTCTACGCCACAAAACTTATTTTCTAAATAAACATTATATTTTTACTACATATTTCTTTGTAATAAAGTTTCATAATATTCATAAATAATTACATCTTATTTAGAATTTAGTGAACATTGCTAATAATAAATATTTTGTAAATTTGTTTTTTAACATCCTATATTTTAACCCCATTTTTAGTTTTAAAATTTATATCATTAATAGCTTTATAATTGCAATATTTATACTTATCAAATGTTCCAAATGGGAAACAATATTTAATAATTAAATGGTTAGTAAAATTATTAACCTCAAAAAGAAAGAATCTTTCTTGAAATCAAATTGCTTCTATTAGAGACCATAATCCAGAAAACCCTGTTTCGTTTACTCACACAAACAACTTAAGATCCAATCATTTACTATGTGCAAATGTCCGATAATGACATGTTTGTGTTCTTTATTAATAAAATAGTTATATTCAGTACAATTGTAATTTAGTTTATTTCTCTTATCTTGATTGTGCATATAATTACAAATAAATCTACTTTTTTTGTTATATTTATGAGCTTTGTTAATTGTAATATTTTTAATTGGAAGAAATTTCCTATTTTTTCAAAAATATCAACAAAATTAAACTTAATATGAGAATCAATCAGAAAAGTACAGCACTTTTTCTACTGTTTTCATTACTATTATCTTTGAATTTAAATTTTGTTGTTAGTAATATCCTTAATAATATGTAAACAATGGCTATCGATTTTATTATCATTACCTAGTAAGTTTCTAAAAATGCTTATTTCTTTTTCCTTTGAACTAAAAATGAAATATTTAATATTTTTCGCATTATAGTTATTTTCAAAATTATTATTTAAATTGGTAATTCTTTTAAAATTTCAAATTTATTTAGGGTTTTCTGTTACATCTGTGACTCTTTTATTGCTTTTATTCTTAAACTCTCTACGTTCTGTTTCATACACACTCACAAAATGCTCGTGATTTTTTTTCAAGTAATTTTAATATTCTTTCCAGAAAAAGAAACTTCACTAAGGAACTGAAAAAAAAAATTAAATTCTCATTGCATGTAAACACTCATATTGAGGGCAAAACAATTATCTTGGGAAGCAGTTTGCTGAAAGAAATGTCGGGTACGGAGTAAAAACTTTATAAAACTTCCGTTTCTGATCCACGTATTCTATTCAACATCCATTGGTTCTGATAAAGTTGTTTCTAATTTTAATGGTGGAGATAGCATGAAAATAAGACACAACACTCACACCTAAAATCATTGCTGTTTATTTACAACCTAACCCTCAGTTTTCAAGAGATGGTAACTTTTGATTAGCTAGCCACGCTATAAAAAAGGGAGGAACTAAAGGGTTGTTGTAAACGTTTGAGCCAATGCAGGACCGATCGAAATAAGATAGGCGCTCCTATTGGTGGTAAAATTAACTCGTTGGATTCCTACTTCTAATGATAAATTGCTTCTTTGGCAAGTCTATACTTACGGTGAAAATTTAATTTCACCCAACCTCTTAGCACCATTTCAAAAATTACCAAAATTCGCTACTTTTTCGGTGAAAAATGCAGTCCACAAAGTGAAAAAAAAAAGAAATTTCTAATTTTTTTTTTTTTTTTACTTTCCTAGTTTTTTGAGGAATCCTTAGTATAACCATTTCACTACAGGAGGTAGAAAAAGTAGTGCTTCTCTGGGCCCGCGGAGTGTCACGGTGTGTCCAGACGATTTTAGATATAAAGCATAATACGCAAAAAAAATTCCTCTAAAATCGGCTATTTATTGGAATATTTTGGATTTGTACGTATATTATTTAAAATGCTTTAAACTTAATATATACGAAAAGAAAAAAAAAGATTTAATCGAAAATTATAAGTTTTATTCATAACATTACATAAAATTATCACAAAAAAATCATATCTTTTAAGAAAATACAAAAATTACTTACATTTGATACATAAATTTATTGGTGTAATAATGTACCATTACATGGAATATTAAGATATAAAAATGAATCTTATTTTGCTATATGGTATTTTTATAAAAAAAATTCTTCAATACATAGTCCAACGTCACATGTGTTAGACACATATTTTGTTAACTTTTGAGGCTTCATGCAATAATTTGTGCAAAGGACACATCTTTTTCATCCCCCCCTTTAATGACTTCATACAGATTTGGATTATTTTCGTTAACATCACTGTGATATTCAATCATTAATTCGTAAATCTCAGTATCAGATAAATACTCTCTTTTCGTCGTGACTGTCGCTACAAATAAAAACCGACTGAATGAAACGAACAGCTGAGAGCATCTGCTACCAAAAGCCCAAACCTCCATAAGCATCCATAAATTCTCATTCGAACATCTAAGAAGCAAGCATGAAAGAAAAAAAAAAAAGCAAACCGAAAGCAAGTGCACCATTTAAATCATGTCATTACATTTAAAGAGCGGCGTCGCAACACGAACTTTTAACAATTACCCCCTTCCTGATAGCCAGAAGTAAAATTCAAACCCATATCACCAAGGTCAACACTCCAAATAACCCATCCATGTAGATTTCATCTAGTAACATAAAAAAAAAATCAAATGAAACGTTCTCATCAAGTGTAAATCTATTTATACATTGGTCTGCTGCAGGCATTCTCGAAGCATATCTAATGTGATACGTTAGGCACAGGAGAGCAGACGCGAGAGTATCGGATGTGATACGCTGAGAGTAAACGGGATAAAGCGCTAATACCTGATAATATCCTGCATGAAGTGCGTGAAGGATTCTTGCTCACAACATCAATTATGCCTCTTTCGCAAGCCGTTCAACCACGAACAGATCTTCATTTTACTCAAACTCGTTCATACGCAAATTCCATTCCAAAATCACATTACTGAATAAATATCACACATAAAAACACAAATCTCCCTCTCCTTCGACAAAACAAAATTTCCTCCTTTCACTCTACAACAACGTTTATATTTATTAATTGTTCCTTTATTTTAAGATAATTGCGTAGTCTCGCTTTATCATCTGTACATTTAAAAACAGATATCTTTCTCTCTCTTTTTCGACATAATATTCCGATTCTCAAACGAATCATTTACGTATAATACACTCATTCATACATCTACCAAATGGAATCTAGTTGCCCAAATAACATCAAAAATAACTTTCAGTATTCGTATAAAAACAAATATCTCTCTATTTGGCCAAAACATAGCGATCCACGACCGGTTTTTCATTTAATAAACCTTTTAAAACATAATCACAATGTTCGAAAAAAAAATCACGCACTTTCTAATAGTTCAGGAAAACACCGAGTCTCTCCTAAAGCTCTAGCTAAAATTATGATATATATATATTTTCCCTTTCCCTCTGTAATGCCATTCATATCCATCTGTGGAGCCCTTCCTTTAAAAAAAAAATCGCACACTCTAAAATTTTGAAAGGGAGAAATTTCACCCCCTTATTACCCATAACGGGTAATGCTCCTTAATTTCGTTGGGACATCCCCCCCCCAAAAAAAACTCTTTCTTTGGAACTCCCCTCCCCCTTACCTTGTTTCTTTATTGCTATCTCTTTCGTATTGATAAGAAAAGGATTGTGGGTAAGTATGTTTTTACCATAAGCGGGTCGTATTCATTAGCCTCGAATTTTTTATGAATTGGAGTTGATCACCATGATAAGAATAGGCGACTTTAGCAGGACCCCACGTATTGTGACGATTTCTGATTGTTTACAGTCTGGCATCGTAATAAAATTTAATCTATTGAATATTTTTGAAAGTATACAGTTCAATTTTTTTTGTTACGCGTGGAAATATATTCATAGGGAAATAATTCCCCTTTTGCAAATAATCGATAACATGTCAAAGATAACATGTCATTCTGGTTTTGATAACAATGTACAAATACCACCTGTTGAGACTCTTTCGCATTAATAAAAAAATGACTTTAGGGTGTAATTTCGTGACCCCAGAATGTATGGAATGAATCGGTAACGTCAAGGGATCACACAGCTTAAGTAAAAATAATTCTTTGTTTTACAAATCTGTGAATTATATTCTAGTTAGGCGTTTTCGCCTGGTTTCTATTCGCACAAAGTCACAAACACAAATAGTTAAAATATCACAAATAGCTTAATATCAAATGCAGTTCGATTTTAGTCCTAAAATCGCAAGAGTAAGAAATAGCCCTCTAACTTCTAGCTGGAATCGTCTCTTTTGCTCCCCGTCAGGAATCTCCACCTCGTCTCTTTTCCTCCCTTTTTAAATTCTCGGATAGGGCTGTCTCAAGCTCCCCTTTGATTTATTTTCATTTTTGAATAGACTATCCAGTCAAAGATAAACTCCGTTTTTGTCCCCCTCCAACACCATTCGCTCTTATCGGCCAATGACAGTTTAACCCACGTGCACGCAGATGTCGTCCGTCAAACGGCTAAGCCCTAAATTCATATATATATCAATGTCATGGGTCACAATGCCTCACAAAGAAGATTCAACTTGGCCGCACCTGTGTAACAGAGACAAGTAATGTGGTTGACCCAAGCCGATGACTCCTGATTTGGCTCATTTATTGCTTTTAAGCAATAAATTTATTATAATGACTTTGAATGGGAAGTTGGGAACAAAAGTTGGAGTTCATTACAAAAGTATCAATGCAAGGGGATTATCTATAGCCTACGCTACAAGGGATATATATTTTACCGATACGCGAGTCGTATTCATTATCCAGGAATTTTTCTTAGATTGGTGTTGGTCAACGAGATAAGAATAGACGGCTTTTGCTAGAACCCACATTTTGTGATGATTTCTGATTGTGGCACCCCGATAACAATTAATCTATTGAATATTTTCGAAAGTATACAGACCAGTTCGTTTAGTTAAGCATGAAAATAAATTCAGAGGGAAATAACTCCCCTCTACAAATAATCGATAACGAGTCAAAGATAACATTACATTCTGGTTTTGGCAACGATGTATAAATACCAACGTTTTTAGACTCTACACACTTGCTTTTTAGACTCTACACACTTTGCACCTACTCTTTGAATTTCATACGCTCTTTAGAAAAAAAAATTGCTTCCTTCATTTATAACCTTAAATTTCATAGCACATTTTGAGTTCAAATGATTTGAATTATTTAAAAATTATAAGAAATAGCGATAAATTGGAACAAATATTTAACGAGGTTGATATTCCCATTAATGGAAATGTATTGGCTGAAATGGATTATGGTGATATCAGCAAAACATAATGGAATAAGCATTTCGAGACAATCAACGAAATCGACTTTGCATGTCCAGAGTGCAAAAAACTTAAAAAAAAAAAAAAAAAAAAACACTTGATTCGCCATGTAAAATAATCACATTCAGCAACTTCATTTATCTGCCCAGCTTGTAGAAATACTTTTAAAAAAATGGACAACCTAAAGCGACACCATTTAAAGGTCCATGGGCAATCCTTTATTAAGACCGCTGCTAGTACTTCTTCCAGTGAATCAGGCAGAATGCCCCATCCAGAGGAGGAAAATGCTGCTCCAACATCTTCTTTCGTCTACCCAGTGTGTGACAAAAACTGTTCGACAATCCATGGATTAATTCGTCATCCGAAAATTCATGCATCTTATGGAAAGGACGATGCAGCACCCAGCACTTCAAATGAAAACAATACGGAGGTAAGGAAGATACCTTTATTAAAATCATCTTCTGTGATTCAGAGCGCTTTTAAAAGCAGAATCAAAATTCTACGTTTAGAAAATAGTGATATTTTTTTTGAAATAAAGCAATTCTTAAATTCAAAAGAACAGGATTTTCAGGATACAATATTAAATGAATTGCAAAAGAATAAACTAAAAATTAATTGCATGTTAATGTGTAAATATTCTAATGCTTCAAATACAGAGATTGCCATCGATGAGCAAAATTTCAAAACAAAAAAAAAATAATATAATTCTTACTCAAACAAATATTGATGAGCTTTTCTATTCTATTGTGGATCAGCTTTTAGCGGAGACCGTCGATTTCGAAGAAAAAGACTCCGGTTGGAGTCTATATTCAATTTTGTATTTGGAAATAAGAGTTAACAAATTTTACCCATTACAGGCTTCTTCATTTATTGATTTACCAGCTATAATAAAAAAGAAACATACTGTAATAAATGTTCAAAACGATGATAATCTTTGTTTTAAATAGGCCGTACTATCCACATTATTTCAGGTAAAGGAGTATACATATTGCACACACAACAATATGGTAATTTTTCTAACTCCTTAGATTTCACTGGAATAAACTTCCCGACTCCTTTAAAAGACATACAGAAATTTGAGGAAAAGAATAATATATCGATTAATGTGTACGGTTTAGATGAAAAAAAATAAAGTGTTTCTTCTCCTTATTACCAAAATTGAATGGAATAAGCATCTCGACCTGATGTATGTAAAAATTTCAAAAAATAATTCTCATTATTGCTGGATAAAATCTTTACCTAGACTTTTTTCAAATCAACTAAGCAATTTCCACCACAAGACATGCATCTACCGTAGATACTTGCAACATTTTATTTCAGAAAATATTCTTATAAAACATAGGGAAAATTGCAAATCACACGATAGTGTAAGAAAAATGCTCAAAGAGAAATAGCTTTTTTTTAAAAAAAAAATTCAGCACTCTGTAAAAATTCCATTCGTTGCTTACGCAGGCTTTGAATGTCTTACAATCTCATCTTGCGAACCTTCTTCTGCAAACTATTTTACTGTGAAATATCAAAACATGAACCATATAGTTTTCGTACATTTACATATGTTATATGAATGGTATGTATAAATATCGTATTGTATAGAGAAGGAAGCGATGCTACTAAGGTTTTTATGGAAGTCGCGACTAAGGAAGCAAAGGAGATTGAAAATCTTTATTCAAATAAAAATTTTGATTCCCCTCACGAAAGAACAGCAAGATGCTAACACTTCTTCTACTCACTGTTACATCTGTGGCAGTAATTTTACGAAAGAGGACTGGAAAGTGCAAGATCACTGACACTTAACAGGTGTTCACAGAGGTCCTGCACATAATTCATGTAATTTAAAGTTTAAAGTAGCGAGATTTCTACCTATTATATTTCATAATTTATCAGGTTATGATTCTCATTTATTCATCAAAGAGCTCGGAAATGATAATTATGATATAAATGTGATACCTGAAAATACTTAAAAATACGTTTCTTTTTCCAAAAAAAAAATTGTAAAAGATTTTCTAATCGGTTTTTAGATTTTTGTAGATTTATGTCTAGTAGTTTGGAGAAATTAGAAAAAAAATCAAAATTCTGATCACTAGAGAAAAATGATAAAGTATCACTACTTATGAGAAAAGGATGTTTCCCTTATGATTATGTATCAGATGTTGAAAAACTGAATGATACATCTTTAACCCCCCAAAGAGAAATTTTACAGTCTTCATGAAGATATAACCGATGATGATTATCAGCATGCAAATCACGTGTGGAATGCATTTAATATTAAAAGTTTAGGGGATTATTCAGATTTGTATGTAAAAACCGATGCTCTTCTCTTAAGCGACATTTTTGAGAATTTTCGTAGTGAGTGCTTGAAAGCTTACATTTTGGATCCAGTGTGGTATTACACTGCACCAGGTCTTTCATGGGATTCAATGCTGAAACTGACCAAAGTAAAAATTGAATTGCTGATGGACTATGATATATATTTATTCGTAGAAAAGGGTATACGGGGTGGGATTTCACAATGCTCTAATCGGTATGCAAGGGCAAATAATAAGTTTCTCCCTAACTTTGAACTTAGTAAACCGCAAAACATTTTGCTATACTTGGATGCTAATAATTTTTACGGTTGGGCTATGAGTCAACCACTTCCTTTGAATAATTTTAAGTGGGTTGATTTCTTAGATGTCGAACACATCAATGAGAATGGTGAAAAAGATTACATCCTCCAAGTGGATGTAGATGTAGATCCGGAATCTCTACATGATTATCACTCGGATTTACCATTAGCCCCTTGAATCTTCAGTACCTTGCGGATGTAAAGAAAAAAGATTATTAACAACATTATACCCTAGAACGAATTATGTAGTACATATTAGAAACTTAAAACAATGTTTAAAATTAGGTCTAGTTTTGAAAAAGGAGCATAAAATGTTAGAATTCCATCAAGAATCCTGGCTTCAGCCATATATGAAAATGATTACGCAATTCCGCATTGAAGCTGAGAACGAATTCGAGAAAATTTTTTTTACAAATTAATGAATTATGCAATTTTTGGGGAAATGATGGAGAACATACGAAAACGTATGGATATTCCTCTGTGCAGTAATGGGGGAAAGTCAGAAAGATTAATATCTAAGCCCAATTTTAAAGATAGAACAATTTTCTGTGAGAATTTAGCAGCTTTTCATAAGGGTAGAACTTCACTCACATTGAACAAGCCTATAGCAGTAGGAATGCCGATGCTCGATATTTCTTAGACTTTAATGTATGAGTTTCATTACCATAAGATGAAAGCGTGCTACGGAGAAAATGTAAAACTTTTAAATACCGATAGCTTTATTTATGATAAAAAATTCAATGACATTTATAGTGATATTAAAAATGATATAAATCTCTTTGATACTTCAGAATACCCAACAGATAATATATATGGGATTCCTCGTAAAAACAAAAAAGTTTTAGGTAAAATGAAAGACGAAAATTGCGGTAAAGTAATGACCGAATTTATAGGTTTGCGTATTCCTTTAAAATGAAGGACAGTCATTTGATAAAAAAAAAATGAAAGGTGTGAAGAAATCAACTTTGGAGAAAAAATTAGATTTTGAAGATTATCGAAGTTGCTTACTGGAAGATATTAATTTGTATTCTTCAATTAATTTAATTACATGTGTGAATCATGACATTTATACTGTGACTTTGAACAAGCTTGCCATTTCTGCACATGATAAAAACAGGTACTTGCTAAATAACAAAATAAACACTTTAGCTTTAGGACGTTTCTCTATTAATTGTGAGCAAAGGTGATTTTTTGCTTTACTGTTGT
>BMAW01040169.1:45337-68915 GCA_019974015.1 Nephila pilipes
TTTTTTTTTTTTTTGTATATATCTAAGTGAAATATTATGCATATCTATTTCTGAAACTCTACGATACATTTTGAATTATTACGGATTATTTTTATAATTTCAAAAATATGATATATTTTGTGTAAATAAAATGTTTATTTTTGTATATTAATTTTATTTGTACTTTTTTATAATTTACTTTTAGGATAATTTTATAATGATATTATGAACATATAAAGTAAATGTCCTAAAAAATTTCTTCTCATTTGCAGTGGAGATCCCCTACATGATACATCCTTTTTCTATGCTAATATGTGGTCCCTCAAGTTCTGGTAAAACTTATTTTGCAAAACTTTTTTTAGATAAAAAAAATAATGGAGCCTTTCCCTTCAAAAGTCGTTTGGTGTTATGGCGCTTATCAAGAACTTTTTAATGAAATACTTGATGTTGAATTTTATGAAGGTATACCTTATGATATAGAAAATATGAGATATGTCCTTACAATACTTAATGAGTGAATTGGCTGATGATAAAAAATTATCTAATTTGTTTAGAAAGGGAAGTCATCTTAAAAATATATGTTATCTTTATTGTTCAGAACATTTTTCATAAAGGTAGAGAAATGAGGAATGTTTCTTTAAATACTTCTTATTTATGTTGCTTCAAAAGCGTTAGAAACAAACAACAAATTTCCTGTTTAGCTAAACAAATGTATCCTTTAAAATCAAAAAATTTTCTTGAAAGTTATAACGATGCAACAACTGGTCCATATGGATATTTATTTATCGATTTGAAACCTGAAACTGATGAAAAATTACGCGTGCGTACGAATATCTTTCCTGAGGATAAAAATATTGTTTATGTTCCTCGATAATAATTGTTTCCAGAAATAATTAATTTTACTTTAATCATTTCTTTGTAACAAAGTATTTAAAGGATTGTAATGTATGATATACACCATTAGCTCTAAACATGTCGACTAAACAACATGTTAAGCATTTAAAAATATTAGCGAAGAGTAAAATTAAAAAAAAAATTGCGGAAGTGCTCGAACTCTTTGATAAAGGGTGGATGTGAATGTGCAGTTAATAATTTAAAAGGCAATGTTCCATTGACCAAATTTCAGAAATCAAATCTGGCCCCTTTTAAAATGGTCGTACGGAAGTTAGGGGACAGATCCATTATTTTGTATAAGAAGAAGCATTTGTTAGTTCAGAAGGGGGAAAGATTCCTTAGTTTCTTAATTCCCGCTGCCCTTTCGGTTTTAAGTTCTCTGTTTAATGGAGCATACTAAGAAATTTGTGCTTGTACCGGAAAAGAGACTTCGAAAATTTGCTGAAGACCGATTGTCTACACTAAATAAACAGATGCGTGCCATTCTTCAAAGAAAAAATATCACGGACGAAGAAAAAGCAACTCTTTATCTACAAATTCTTCAGAAGTTAGTAAACTTTCCCTATCCTAGTAAAAATTATGGTGTTATGGAGACAGTGGATACAAAACATGAAAATTATCATAATCAGTCTACAGAGTTGAAGATAAGACAAATACCATTACAAGCATATCACCAAAAGAGCATGTTGAAAAACGCTCCAAATATGAAGCAAACACTGATAGAATTGAAGAGGAGATAGGAAATATAGCACCAGGGAAATACAAAAATATCCCAAAGAAAATTGTAAACTTTATCCAGCAGAATCATGGAGAAATATACTGGACACCTGATAAAGAGCTAATAGTGGATGGAAAAATTATACGCAATACAAATATTATAAATTTGATTACTCATCTAGTAAGGGATAGGAAAAAAAAAAAGATTTTCCAAAAGATTTGGCTCCTCGAGATAAAAAGGGTAGAGCAGAATGGAATAGTCTTTTAAACCATCCTCCGATGCCATATCTCTTTCAAAATGATTGACCTTGATAATAAGAAAGTCCATTGCCAGCTTGGTCGATGAAATAGTCTTCATATTGTTTTAAAAAACACGTATATGGAACGAGCATCTTTATTCCATTCAACCATTCCCCGAATGAGCTTTATACCTCCATTATTTTTAATTTATACTATTTGTGTCATGGGAAAATGGACCACCGCTATAACTCTACCCCTTTCAAAGAATACTAAATCACCTGAATGCAATCTAAGAACCAATTCGATTGCTTGTAAATGCTGACGTATTACGGGAACATAATGAGGTCTTGTATAGTGTGCATTCACCACTTCTCCATCTTTTCCTTCAACTTTTACAGTTTTCAAAGGGTAAGCTTGAATATGACCCACAATTTGAGTTTCTACCAAATTACAATAAACATATATAAGGGGAAACGAAGCATTAGGATCAGCAATAGTTATAAGGACTTTCTACTCTCCCCTTAATTTCACCTGGTTGGAAACCAAGGAGTTCAGAAACGCCCTCACCTAAAAAAATTTTAGCGTGTCTTTTTGTCTTGATTTTCACTCTTTTGACAACAGGATGATAATGAAATTTTTTTGTTCTTAAAATCTTCTAAGTACATCCCCTCTAAAATGTCAGGTATAGATTCGTAACAACCTTGAGGAATTTTTCTAACAATTGTCTTTCCATCACCCAAGTCAAAACCAAATAAATTGTTATCTTCTCTTATATTATACTATGTGTGAGGATATATAAAATCAATTAATCCCATTTCCCATTCTCCCTTTAGAGTAATAGGAGTCGGAAGTTGTGTAATAAAATGTGAAATTTTATTTTCTGGAAAAAAGTGTTTGGAGCTATCACTTATAAGTGTTATGTAGAAAGACATTTTTACCAGACTGATGATTAACCAGATATTGTCCCTCTTTATAGATGCTTCAAGTCTTGTACCCACATATTTAATTTTTCTGGATATCCCAAAAATGTTACAAAATATTCGATCTTACAATTCTTTCTGCGCATCTTCAAATTTTTTTCAATTGGATGATAACCCGAATGTGTGACTTTTTGAAGATCTTATTCATAAAAAGTCCCCTGAATAATTTCCCCAGATAAGTCCTTTAATTTATAAACGATTGGATTCCTGTGAATAATTTGATGAATGGTAAATATTTCTCCGATTCAATTCTGTTCGTATCCTTTTTCAAATAATAATTTCTCTCTGCTAATTCGAACTGTATCCCCTATTTGAAAACAAGGTTTAGATAATGTTTTATTTTGATTTCCATATTAATGTTTCCATGCCTCCTTTACATTTTCATCGGTTACAGAAGCAGGTGCCATCTGAGTACTTCTGTGCCAAGTATTATTATAATTATGGACTGATTTATCAATAACATAGATATAACGCTTTGTATTCATTTCCATAAAATACTTCCACATTTTTGTCTTTAACGTTCTGTTAAATCGTTCTACAACAGAGGCTTTCGTATTATTATTTGTCATGAAAAAATACTCTCTTCGTCTTTTTGAGATAATTCTGAAAAAGTTTGTAAGTTCTTTACCAGCATCAGCTTAAAGTTTAACAGGAATACGTTCAGAAAAGATTCATTCAAAGACCGATCCTATTGTTTTCGCATTCTTATCATGTAATGGAATAGCTTAAGCATATTTAGATAAAAAGCAAATGCAAGTAAGTAAAAATCTATACCCATCATTAAACTTAGTAAAAGACTGCATACCTTCTAAATCAGCCTAAAATTTCTGATTCATTCTATTTACAAATACTCTATTTTTCCTAATTTTTTTTAATAGGATTATGTAAAGTATATAAATCTTTCCCACTTAACCACTTTTTAATATCTTTCCTAGAAAAGTTTTCGTTTGTTGCTCTAAATAAAGCCTCAACAACATCAAAATTACCTGGCTGTTCTGGTTCTTGATAAGCCCTTTCAAGATCCATTCTTAACTAAGGAATGATGTGCTTGTTGAATAATATCACATGCATGAATAATGTTAAAGGCAGAATACTCCAAGTATTTATACCATTAAATTAACCTGAAAAAATAATATTATCCCAAATATAAATATGTAAACTAAAGATTCAACAGTAATAACACATCAATATACATAAAAATTATTTTATTTAATGCAAGCGATGAATATCGGAGGCAATGTACATACTTTTGGCATTGTTTATAACAGAAGTCATATCCCAATTATTTACAATCATAGAACTTATATAATTTAACATTTGAAGGTTTCGTTGAATAAACTCTTGAATTAGTTGCTCAAAGTTCATTGCAAAAAAGGCTAGATCACCATAGAGTTGCAAGCGAGTTTCATGATCCATTGTAATGCATTCATGCCCGAGTTGATTTGCATATCTCTGAGTACATCCAAAACATTCAAACACGTCAGTAGTAGAACTCCCTAAGTATTCACAAAAAAGTTCTATTAATGAAGTAGTAAGAATTGATTCTACTTCTGGAATGTCCGTATTCACAACAATATTTGGTGCGATTTTCGAAACTTCATTTAACATCAATTTCAAAATATATAATCAAAGACCATGGACATGGAACTCTAATTCTATCCGATTAATCAGAATTTAAAAAAATTAATTTTTAAGCACATAATCAATTCGTTTAGATCATAATAATTCCATCTAATTAATTCATTTAATTTAAAGTTTATGCTTGAATATGACTTGCTTATTGTAAAAACATACATACCCACAATTATTTTCTTATCATTACGAAAGAGATATCAATAAAGAAACAAGGTAAGGGGAAGGGGAGTCCCAACGAAGTTAAGGGGTGCTACCCTTTATCGGTAAGTAGGGGGTGAATTTTCTACACTCTTTATCACGCGCTCCTCAAAACTCCTCCGCTCCTCTGGTCCAGAACCGGTATATTTTAGCTACAGCATGAAAAGTGCACATCAATCAGACACATCTTACGTCAAATTTAGGTCAGTCCAGAAAATTAATTTTTCGCGTAAAAGTTTGTTTCGAAATGAAAGTGCAAAAATAATTCCCTCCTATTATTGGTTAAAAAACCCAAAATATAACGAACGAACCCGTAAAGAAATGACGAACATTCTCTTAAAAAGCCAAATTTTAAATTTCGAAAAGGCGTAACAAATCCCGTCCTCTAACTGGTTAAAAACTAAGCAAACGTATAATAAAGAAATAAAAGACGAAATACCGCCCAACAAAATTCTATCGCCAAGAGGGTTTGGGAATTCCAACTTCCGAAAAATTCTGCGAAAAAATCTCCACTTATGACAAGTAACTGGATGGTACCCCAGTCAGCGATTCGAGAATGTAACTTCTGAAAAATTCAAAGCCACAAAACTTCTGTTCTCTTCGAGAGACTACTTCCAGTCCTCTATCCCTTTCCTACCCTAAACAGCTGAGGGGGACGTTATCACTCCCCTACAACAACATGAAATGTTATTGGGGTGTATAACCCTAACGGGCTTTAATCCCCAGTTTTAATTATTGATTTGGAGTTGAGAATGAACTTTGGTTTTCAGCTTACCCTGAAGTAAAAAATTTCTTATTGAAATGAGTAAGTTGCTAGAATGAAAAAATTTAAACGAGCAATGCTTGATTATAAATTTAATACAAATTAAAAGTTAATATTTTCTATGAATTAATTATAAATCTTTAAAAATTTTAGTTAAATAATTAATTAGTAATATCAGTGGAACCTTTTTAGAAGAAAAATGGAAATTAAAATATTGAATGAGAGCTAGTAGTAACTGTAATTTGTTTCTTAGAAACAGTTCATAAAGTTATCTAATTTAAATTTTTTTTAAAAGAAAATTAATTAAATAGAGTAGATTAATTAAATAAGCTATTAAGTGCTATTACTGGAGAGTGAAGAGATTATTGGTTGTGTTGGTAGAAGTATCCTGACTTATTCCTCTAATCTGGTTTGGAGAAAGCTGTTGGTATATCTCGAATGGCGAGAGGGAGCATTGCTATTGATTGTGGGGTAGGCTCCTATTGACTGTGGTTGATGATTGTCAATTTGAAGTGGAAAAACGTAGGAATTGATGCAGAAAAGGTGTGACGATGACGATAAATAAGTTTAATCAAGTAGAATTTCACGCGGTCTGTGGAAAAGTTGGTTATTTCTGATAGGAGTATATTTTTCTATTGCTTGGATAGTTCTATTGGAGGAGTTATCAATTTTGTTAAAGAAGTTTCTTGATAGTTTTTTTGATGAAGTTCTTGAGGGTTGGATATTTTAATGAATCGCTGATATCTGCGGTACGCATGTACCAGTGAACTTTTACAATTGTTCTTAGAATGCTGGATTGAGGTTTTTAGAGGGTGTCCAGAGTAGTGTTTGCGTAGTGTGATCGTTTGTTAAAGTCGCAAAAAGAAGCAACTCGAGAAAAAACAAAATTGAGACTACCGAAAACGACCGAAGTGGCCTAAAAGGTCACCACAGAGATTTGAGCCTATTGAAATATACACTCTTTTTTCTTAATTCCCAGCTTTTCATTTTTACAGTCCATTCGCACTTGCTCTTATTTGCAGAGCCATTGCAGATGAACGAAGTGAATAATATTGTTTCAAGCACTGACAGTTTGCACGTCGATTTTGTTCAATACCTCGTTCAAAATAAATAAATAAAAATAAAAGAAGAACTGAGTAGTGATGAGTGTTTAATTATTTTTTCATCAACACGATGAAAATTTCAGCGAGGATGATGAAATAATGATTCACATCTCAAAACTCCTTCTAAAAGCGACGATTCTGAAAAAAGTTCGTACTCCTCAGAAGAAATAGATGATGGCAGATAAAGAGCACGAGTGGGGCGTATAACACATCGATCAATAACTCCCGAGTCTAACATTGAAAACAACATTTTTTTTTGCAAATTTTTTTTTTATTCATCAACATAACACCTTTTGTTAATCACCTTTTAGGGTGATACAATCGTTCCAACGCTTTTCTAAATCTCCCCCAATTTTTTGTTTCTTTTTTGTTTCTTTTTTTCGCAAGAAATCTTTTTTGTTGCGAGTAAATAGCGATAAACAGCTTTCTGAATCATCGACTCGTTGCTGTTTTTGTTCCATCGAAAGCAATCGCGGCACCCACTTGGAAAAAACCTTTTTCACTTCACTTCAAAAAACCTTTTTCCTGGTCCGATCGACTTAAAATTTTGACACGTTTCAAGCAAAGGTTAGTACTCTAGAAAGACCTGGTTACTGGTTTACTAAGAGCGCCATCTCTGGGTTAGTCTCGGGAGTTATTGATCGATGTGTTAGCTATTGATCATGATAACGGTCCATAGCATGAAATTGCATGTTTGATATTGGTCTCTTTCCTGGATGGACCTTGTACTGTGCAACTCTCACGCAGGTTCAATTGGCTTCTAAATTCCGATTCTAGACTGAACCTACTCTCATCTGATAATAGTATACATTTAATTAATTACTCATTTAATTATCGGAAAGATTTCGTTGCTCATGGCAATGTTGTACCCGGGCTCTACGTTGCTGTTGCACAAACAGTAGGACTGCGGAGGTATATTCCTTCTTCTTGTCAATTTATTCTTTCCCGTCAAACTTTCACTTCGACCAATAGCTGTCCCATTTCCTGATATCCTGTAAATCGCTAACCGATTCTATCACTTGACTAGCAAGCAAGGAAAAGAAAAATTTGTATGCTCACTTCTCAACTTTTCTTTCATCCCGCACATATTCTAATATTCTTCATTCTGAGTCATTTCTCTTTGTGATTGCAATGGATGATAATGTCATCTTTCCTTAGCAATTATCCACCAGTTTTCAAGCTGTTATTATTATACTAACTGTAGAATTTTTTAATTTAATTTATATTATATGTAATGTTTTTAATGATGCGGTCACAATAAGAGAAAAATGAGAAAAAAATGAATGAGAATGTTTTGTGCATCATCGTAACAAATATCTGGTCTCTTAATGATTAATTAGGTGATTTCTTTCAAAATGTTTTAAAAGTAAAGAACATAAAATAATTAAATAACTAACAACTCCAAGACCTCAGAGGAGGAATTTTACTTCACATGGAGAGTAAAAAAGAATAATTAGGCAACAAATAAAAATGATGATTCAAATTTGTTTTGTTTGTATAAAGCTAGAGTACGATTTTGTTCGTGAGAATTTACGATGATTCTCCTCAGAATTGGTCCTAGACTTCTGCCACACACACACACACACACACACACACAATGTAGCAAAAACCCAAAACATACCACCTCCAAACTTAAAAATATTTTTAAAGTTAAAAAAAAATAGAATTATAAAGAAACTATGTTAACCAGAAGAATGACATTTAATTGAACTAACATTTTACAAGCGATAGTTCAGAATTAGTTAAATCAGTTCAAAAATTTATTTAGTAACAAACTTCATCAATATTGACTTGAACACATTTGCTGATATAGTTTGAAAAATGACTTGATTTTTTTATATAAATATAGAAGCTATTTTTTGCATCATTAATGATAAAATCTACAGAAAATTATAAAGAGGACCATTTCCATCGTTTTTACGGAGCACTGCTAAAAATTCATATGAATGAAACTAGACATCCAATGCTTCTTAAAACCGGTTGCTAAACTTGAAATAGCTCATATTACTGGACATCAAATTTGATTATGTTAATCAGAAATGCACTTGAGGTAATTTATTAATGATTCATGAACCCAGTGGAGAACATTTGATTTTTTCTTCACTATTCTGAGGAGACATAATTTCCTGAACTGAGAGTTTTTGTATGAACGTAAAATAAAGAGGAGTTCCATTTTTTGGGAAGAATATGGGAAATTCCACAATTGCTTAAAGAGAAAATCCCCCTTTGGAAACGAAGAAAAGGGAAACTGTAAATTTTTGAAAAATGAGTCTTCTAATTTTGTCAAAGAACAATTTAATTCTATTAGTAGTCTCATTAGCTCTCTTCTCAGAAATTGTTATGAAACACTGCGAAAAACGGACATTCATAATAGAATACAAAATAATCACTTTTGAATACTTCACATCCTAAATAATTCGAGATGAAAACCAACGTTTTTAAAAACAACGTTTTTATATAATGTCAAAGTATATTAATTTTTATACATTAAATTCAAAACAAACACGTGATAAACACATAAAAAAATTTAATTATAGTTAAAATTTTAATCAATCGTTTATTGAATATTTCTTACTGAAAAATTGTACAGCACATACAAGCCATTCCTTCTTAGTTTCCAAATATTTTTGGATTACCAGATCTAATCGCGTGGAGGTGAGGTGAGGCTAAATTAAGTATGATTGGCTAAGTGTAGATAAATCTACATGTATTACACGTCATACTCTTCTAGACCCAAAAACGTGGACAAAACACAAACGAACTTTACTAAAAAATTACGAATGGATCAAATAAAAGTTATGCTTCTAATAATTTTTACTAATTCATGATTTAGAGTCGACATGCCAATCATTTAAATTCTATTTTCTTAGTACTTCTGAAATGCTGTACATCAAATTCTAGAAAACATTATTTTTATCTTTAAAATTTACTTAAAAAGACACATTTGTAAACGTATTAAAAAAATTCGTAATATAAAATCAAAACAGGCATTTGAAAGTTTGTAAGTCATTCTATTAAAACTGGGAACCAGAATTCAGAAAAAATTATTGTGATATGACATGGCGCCAAATATTGGAAACTTTCTTTCTTGCGAATGATTACTGACTAAAAGTCAGCAACCCTTACTATCTCGGAGATAGTATCTCCTCATTGTGAGTACAAAAGTTTTACGTTACCTCATGCGGCGTAAGGGGGAATTCCCGATGTTTCCCGAGGGGGAAAGAAATTTTTTCCTCAAAGCCCGGTGTGGAAGGGATATTTTGACTTATTAAAATTAATGAAATATTAGTTAAAATTTGTCGCAAATGTCTAAATATTGCATTGTTAGGCAAGTAAGAATGATTCCCAAAGTTTCAAAGTTCTAGCTTGATGGGAAGTTGGTTAAATTAACGATCGGAAATTTGATGACACACACACACACACCAAGTGAAATTCAGAAAAACGTTTTAAAATGGCTACGATCCCAATATATTCAAATTTAAGACTCGCGCGTACTCATTTTTAGTAACTGTTATGTACTCAAAATTGAAACTTTACATACTCATTTTTGAAGATATTTGTGTTTTAAATATAAGTGTGGAACAGAAAAATGAGTGTCATGTATTTATTTCTGAATCTGTTACTGCACCTAATACGATTACCCAACAATAAAGTGAGTATGTTTTGCATTTATTTTCGATACTGTTGTTGCACCGAATAAACATTTTAAACAGAAAAATATATATCACCTTAAATGTTAAGGAACTTAAATAAGCGCAAGTATCAATTTCTTCATCTTATATATTATTTAACTTACACTGAATGAAGTTTTCGTTTCAAAACTTCGAATCAAAATTTTTGCATTTACAGTGTGTAACAAGCTGTTACCTTTAGAAACAAAAATGCAAGTGTTTTATGATCATAAATTGTACTTTGAACTTATACCTCCAATTTAAATCAATTCGAGTAATTTAATAAATCTTTAATTAACGAAAATAGATTCGTTTCAAGAGTTAAATTCTTTTCAAAACAAATGTGTAAGAAATTTGAGCTAGTAGTTCCAGAAGCAATTCAGTTCATTAAGAATTATATTTATGTTTTTGGAATCAATATATAGTTTGTTTCCTATACATGCGGAAAATTGAACTTTATTTAAAGATCAGTCATTTAATGATAAGTAATTGTAAATATCTTGGAAAGATTATGATGATGAATATAAGATTTTCCATAGTAAAAACCTTAGTGTGCAGCATTTCTTAAGTCTAATATTATATATATATATATATATATATGAATTAAAATCATAGCAAAGCTAATAACTAAAATTAATGATTCACTGTACACAGAAAAAATAAAACCAAATCATATATTTGAAACATTTATTCTGAATATCATAAACATACATATCAGACATTTAAAAATAAACCATTCATAATTTTGAAACAAGAATATTTTAAAAAAAATGTATAATTCTTAATTCCTACAGATGAAGGCATGTCGTTTTAAAAATCACTTATAATCCATACTATAGAACTAAATGTGTGATCTTATCTAATCCATACTATAGTCCTACTTCTTCTATATTTGTACAACATAGTTTATGTTTTAATGTAATTTTTAATGAAATATCATATAAAATATAGGAAGTTCTAATATGTAAAGGTACATAATTTAACTGATTTTTTACTTCTTTCAAATCAACAACATTTCATAAAGTAGCTAAATATGAGTGAAAATACTTCTAAAAGCAATATAAAGTTCTGTTAAAATCATATACATGCAGAAAATTGAGTTTTATTGAAAGCTCAGTCTTTTAATAATAAGTTATTGGAAATATCTTGCAAACATTATGAAGAAAATTAGATTTTCCATAGTAAAAAACTTAGGTGTACAGCATTTTTTTTTCATCTAATATATATATATATATATATATTCTTTTGAATTAACATCATAACAAATCTAATACCTAAAATTAATGATTTGCTGTACACAGAAAAAATAAAACTGTATCATATTTTTGAAAAATTTATTCTGAATATTTTACACATAGATATCAGGCATTTAAAAACAAAACATTCAAAATTTTCAAACAAGAATATTGAAAAAAAAGAGTAAAATGTTTTAACTTCTACAGATGAAGGCATGTCGTTTCAAAAACCACTTATAAACACTGCTATCTAATTTATACTATAGTCCAACTCCATTTTTAAAAATAAGTTACGTTTTAATATAGCATACAATGAGGTATTTAAAATTATTAAGAAGTTCTAATATGTAAAGGTAAAAGGATTTTTTATTTCTTTCAAAACAACAGCATTTTGTCAGGTTACTAACTACGAGTGAAAATGCTTTTCAAACAACATTGTTTCAAATAAATATACTATTTTTGCATTGTTATTATGTAGACAGTTCTTTAATTTTTCGAAAGAGAAGCAAGTCATCTACACAACCATATAATACAGCTATATTTTTGGAATATACTTAACCATTATAGTATAAACTATTACATGTAAGAATTTCTGCTTGGTCTGTGAAACCATCCATTCCATAAAGCAGTTCTTGCTGCTTTGAATTATGAACTTTGACACACTTAGATCCCAAAATATGTGTTATACAAGGAATTTTAAAACTTGTTTTTTTTCCTAAACACGTGTTATTTTACAACGTTTTTCTGAATTTCACTTGGTGTGTGTGTGTGTGTGTCATCAAATTTTCGATCGTTAATTTAACCAACTTCCCATCAAGCTAGAGCTTTGAAATTTTGGGAATCGTTCTTACTCGCCTAACAATGCAATATTTAGACGTTTGCGACAAGTTTTAACTAATATTTCAATAATTTTAATAAGTCAAAATATTCTTTCCTCTAGGCGCTTTTAGGGTTGAGGAAAAAACTTCTTTCCCCCTCTTGGAACACCGGGCACTCCCCACACCACATGAGGCCTCGTAAAACTATTGTACTCACAAAGGGGAGATACTATCTCCCCTTTACTATCTCCGAGATAGTAAGGGTTGCTGACTTTTAGTCAATAATCATGAGCAAGAAAGAAAGATGCCAATATTTGGCGCTGTGTCTTATCACAATAATTTTTTCTGAATTCTGGTTCCCATTTTTTTTTTAATAGAATGACTTACAAACTTTAACAAATGCATGTTTTGATTTTATTAGTATTATGAATATTTTAATACGCTCACAAATGTCTCTTTTTAAGTAAATTTTAAAGTTAAAAATAACTAACAGTTTTAACTAATATTTCAATAATTTTCTCTAATAAACTTTGCCACCATATAAAAACGTTGTTTTTAAAAACGTTGGTTTTTATATCGAATTAAGCATTATTTAATTGGTGTTAATGGATTAAAATTTACTCGGACTGAGCTTGTCTCCTTACGACAATTGATATTTTTTATTATAAAAAAACATCTATATAATAAGATTTTTTTTTTAGAAATATCACAAGTGTTTTCAATTAAAGCTTTTTTTGCGTTACGTATTATACAATAACATAAATCTAATTTAAACAACATGGATCAGTTCATAATTAAAAAAAAATACATTATGCATTAGTTTGTCAATACATTTAATTTTTATACATAATGTCACATATTGTAAAGAAATTTTGGAATATAAAATAATAAAAAATATTGAAACTGATTAACATGTTTGATTTTGCCAATTGATTATGTTCATTTTGTATTTTCTGTTCAAAAAAAAAGTATTATAAATTTTACACCAAATTACTCTCTTAGAAAGGTTAATTGCATACAAAAGTATTTTGTAAACTTGCCTATCTCAAGACTTGTAAGTCATTTTATTGGTTAGTCACCTTTAAAAGCGGAATTTTAAATTATGTGATTTTAGCACTTAATTATGTGCCATGGTATAAATAAACTTTTTCAATTTTGTTTTGACCTATATTATGTTCTACTGCAACAGCCATTGCCATAATGTTTTGGTGTTGCTTAAAATTGAGTTCATTTTTGACCTGAGTGAATCAAATAGTATGATTTATTAGGTATCTGAGTAAATACGTAAAACTTGCAACACAATAATTTAAAAATAATGTGGCAAAATAAGGTGAATATTTATTACATTCAGCATATAATTAAATTTGTCATAAATCATACATAGCAAAAAAAAAGTTAATAATTTTACCAACATATATGTCTACCAAAACAAACCTATGTGGTATGCGTTGACATCGGATTTCTCTATGAGCAAGTTGTTTACATCTTGTACATCAATTTTATTTCAATTCATATATTTATATCATAATTCTCATTTTATTTAAATATTTACATTCTGTAGGACATAATCTGAGCATATTTGTATACATCTATAGACTTATTCTCGTTTAAATGTGTAGTTAAATTGTTGCTCTCTAAGCCTATTTAAGCTTGCTTCTGGAGTTTGTTTGTATACTTCCGATATAAGCTTTAAATTATTTTCTGCCTTATACAGATGTATTTTTGAGCTGTTAACGACTATTCCAGCCTTTTGTTTTGATTAAGCTTATTTTGTATTTCAAATTATTTCATGTTTTAATATTGTTTTTCATCATTAGATAATCGGTTGATTCTAACATGTTAAAAATAAGGGCCTCAATATTTATTCTAGTATTGTAATTATTTTAAACTCTCTGAAAAATACATGTGAATACTTAAAGTGTAATTACGCTCTTCTGAATTATAGTATATTTTATATATAAACACTTTATATTTATCAGGCTGATTGTTTAAAAAATAAAGCAATATTGGATTAAACTATTTTCTCATTTAAATAGGATAAATAATTAAGTTGTAACAGTTATATAACAATTTATGATTTAAACGGGTGCAATTTTGTACCTTGAAGGGTTTTGCAAACAAAATTAATTTAATCCTAAGTTGATTATAATGTTTCCAATAGGTTTCTACAGTATTTAAGAAAAAGATACGTGAATATGTAAATTCTACATACAATTTCAAATTTAATAATATATATATTTAGCTAGCATTAAATTCTTTTTCTCAAAGTAATATTTATTAATCAAATAAAATTTTTATTTGTATGTTTTAATGTAAATGAAGAGAAATTTTTACTATTGTAAACAACAAGACACATAACTAAACTTATATTCGTGATAATCTGATTTTTAAAAATATGTACAAAATGTTAATTTTTAAAATTATATTTGAATAGGAATGATACAGTCGGGGATAAAAAACAGAATTTTGAGGAAATAGAAAATTTTACATTCTATAAATCTTGAGTATTGTTTAAGAATCTGTAACTTTGCCTTGTTGTGCAAATGTCATTCATGTTTCTTCCAGCCAACACCAGAACCGAGATGAATTACAAAGTAATTCATCTCGGCACAAGCAGATTAACTTAAAGAAATGCATGAATAAAGTGGTTAAATTATGTAAATAAGAATTCAAGTATCAACATATAAAAGGGCTAGATAATATGATTGGCCCTGTACTATGGTGAACATTTATAAGTGTTTTTACAATTTATAATGAATTATACATATCTATAGTATTTGTGTCAGGTATCGAATACAAAAGAAATTGTTTTATTTATTCAGTGTGCATAAAGGTTGGAGTTCATGAATAGAATAAAATCTGAATATACTGCACCAAATATTTATTCAAAATTTTGCAATAATTTTGAGTCACATTATAAAAAGGAACCAAGATATGAAATGTCTGTGTATAAACCTTAATTATATAAAAATCAAATTTTGAATTGCAACACAAACAAGTAGTAGTTTCTAACCCTAAGTCATAGGAGTTTAAATTGGATTACTTAAAAAATGTGAGACAATAGGGATGAAACACAAGACAATCACTTATAATATAATGAACAGTGAGACATAATAGGAAGGATGCCTGATTAGATTGTGAAAATTTGGTTCCAAAATATACATTAAATTTGAGTTTAAATTAAAACCATATTCTTTAAAAAAATATATTCTGAAATATCTTACTCCTGTCATAAAGCATCTGAAATTTACTTCAATTCATAATAGAATTAATCAGGAATAAAAACTATTTTTGACAACATTTTATTCTGAATGTATCATTTCTAACTTTTTGATTACCACACAATATTATTGGAAAGAAAAACTGATGTACAACAAGTCTTCGAAAATGGTAAAACCTTAACACCTAAAATACAAATATATATCTTAAAACAAGATATAAAATGTATAACAAATTCTCTCTCAGTTAAAAAAAATACAGTTTCATTACACACTTATGAAGTGAAAAAAAAATTTAAATCTTGTCAAGCATCATTGTTGTATAATGATCGATAAAAAAAAAAAAGCGTAGCAAAGTGGCTCAAAATTTTAACAACAATACTTTTTGAATACTGTAATGTTATTCTATAAAATATGAGCTTCATACACAAATATTTACATGTATGAAAATAATTTTAACCCTGATGAAAATAACACTGATCTATGCAAATTAAAGTAAGAAGTCACTAAGGTACGATTACGATATAATATTATGTATTGATACTAAAAGAACATGTAAAGTACAAATAACTACTCACAGAAAATCATTTTTAAATCATAAATCATGATCAATAACAATTCAACAACATTTTTATACCTTAAATAAAGAATCTTTCTGTAGTTGTGAGGAGTGACTGGGAAAAAAATGTAAACAAACACAGACGCGAAAATGAGAAACGTACATACTCATTTTAATATTCATGTATTCTACCGCGTGTAGCGTGGTAAATACGAAATATAGTTCGAAATATTAAGGCAAACCATATTTGTTTTTGAACCCCACTTTATAAAATACGTAGTCAGTATATAAAAGGAACTTTTATAGTCCTTATATCTGTAATAATTTTTTGAGAATGCTGATTTCCCATTTTTTTGGTTTTGAATACTTGTAATGTTCACATTCGATAAATTATACGCTCAAATCTGATACAAACATACTCATTTCAAAATGAGAACGTCTAGGTATTCATTTTTGAGTATTTCTTTTTTCTCCGTGAATAGTGTTTCAAATTCGTCTCTTGCTAAGCATATTGATACAAATGATAGGATGATTAAAAACTGACATACAAAAAGCAAAATTTTTAATCCAGACAACGGTATGTGAATCGAAGGTGAATTTTCTTTCAATTTATTTAAAAAATAAGTTTAGTTCATAATTAAGAGTTCATGGAATTTCCTTCTGCTCTTTGAACAGATGTTGATTTTTTTTTTCTTCAGGGAAATGAATTAAATTTTTTTATAAGATATCCATTTGAAAGAGCATAAAAAATGAAGGCTTCTGGGGAATTACTTTTTTTTCTGATTATTCAAAGTATTTTTATGATCAATTTAGTGCGCAAATCTTTAATAAAATTATTCTTTAATAAAAATTGAAAATGCATGCAAAAATCAGAAAAAAAATTAACTCCACAGAAGCCTTCATTTTTTTAATGCTCTTTAAAATGCACTTTATTCCATGCAGTTGAAATAAATATTCTAGATGTTAGACTTTAAGCACTTAACTCCATAGGAATAACATTAGGTGTGGAAATTCGTGGTGGCGTGTCGATGGGAGCCTTAAGGACTCATTTTGTCCCATAAATGAGCTTTGCTTCAATGCACGATTGGTGTAAGGCAGGGGTCACCAAAGTGGTCTATATAGACCCCTAGGGGTCTATTTAACAACAGTAGGGGTCTATCTGACCCAAGGGGTCGAATGGGGGTCTATTGGGACTCGAAGGAAAAACAGTTCTTAATACGCAAATCACACATTTCTAACTGCGTACGTAAAAATTTAAAATATTTTTATAATTGACTTAATATTATATTCTTTACAGAAAATAAAATAATAAATCAGAAAACAATAAACAGTCTTTCTTCTTATGTTTGTGGTTTTAGTTCTTTTAGTTTTTTTCTTTTTTATACGGCAGTTACGCATCGTGTCGTTGGTTCGCCCTTTGTCTCCATCGCAAACCATACGAGCCTTGCATATGAGTCAGATGCATATGTGCGCTTGTCCAATTCTACACTGAATGCTACAAACGCAAATATCATATGCATTTTCAGCTATTTTTGTGAACTGTGAACAGTATTAAATGCTTGTAGTGTCATTATTACTACTATTATATCTACCATTGGATAATTAGTTATTGTTTCTATAAAACTATTCGTTTAGTTTTGATATCAATTTTAATTATTGTTACTTGTGAAAAGGTAAGCTTTTATAATGTGGATTAGTATAATATACCAACTTAATTTTAACTTATTTACAGAACCCTAATTTAAAAATGACAGCTTTAGTATCTAAAAAGAAATGTCGGTATTATCTATTGGATTACTTAAAATTTGGATTTATTTGTTCACCGACAAATGAAACTATTCCTATGTGTCTTATATGCGAAAAAACTTTTGGAAATGAATACATGAAACCGTCAAAAATGAAAGATCATCTTGAAAGGCTTCATTCAGATAAAAAAAATGAAGAATTAGAATTTTTCCAAAAACTCAAAGAATTTGGAAAATTTAATGACGTTCAAACAAAACTGCAGGGAAAAGATGTAACAATTATCCAAGCTCGGACAATACTGTTAGGCTTCCAAGTAAAATTAAATTTATTTAGATCTTCATTGCTACGTTAGGATTATAAGTATTTTTCAAATCTGCAACAATTAAAAATAAAAGAAGAAGACTTGGAAATATATACAAATCATCTTCAAAAATTAAGTGATGATTTTAAACTGCACTTTGTTGATTTGAAAAACATCGACATCCCTGATTGGATTATTGCGCCATTTTCGGTTCAAATTGATAACGTCGACATCAACATACAAGATGAGCTTGCTGAACTATTGTCCGATCTTGAAGCAAAAACGCTTATTAAAAATTTGACAATACATAAATTTTGGACTAATATAAATATAAAGCAAAAATATGTGAAACTTTACGAAATGGCTCAGCCATTTATGCTGGCGTTTCCAAGTTCGTATATGGTTGAAGCCGGTTTCAGTCACGTTAATTCAATTTTAACTAAAAAACAGAAATAAATTAAATGTGGAGCTTCGAGGGGATTTACGGTTAAAATTGACTAATTTCGAACCCAATATAGCGAACCTTGCCAAGAAACACCAGGCACACTCATCTCATTAAGAAGTAAAAAATCTGTAGCTACTTTACTTACTGTTTCTGATTTATTAAATATTTAGATTAATATATAGTTTTATTTTAATTACCTGAAAATTACCTTTGTGGGGGTCTATGGAGATTTCGAAAAATTATATAGGGGGCGATGATCAAAAAAGTTTGGCGACCCCTGGTGTAAGGCAAAAAAAAAAAAAGTATTTTGATAAACAACTCTGACTTTATGATAAAGAAAGAGGTGTTTCATTCATGTTCACATGGGATACTTTTTTGCCTTCTCACAATTTAGTATCGTTACAATTTATAATTTAAATGGGTACAATTTTGTACCTTGAAGGTTTTTTTAATGTGTTTTGCAAACAAAATTAATTTAATCATAAGTTGATTATAATGTTTCAAATAGGTTTCAACAGTATTTAAGAAAAACATATGTGAATATGTAAATTCTAAGTACAATTTAAATTTAATAATATATATTTAGCTAGCATTAAATTCTTTTTCTCAAAGTAATATTTATTAATCAAATACAATTTTTACTTATATGTTTTAATGTAAATGAAGAGAAATTTTTACTATTGTAAACAAGAAGACACATACCTAAACTTATATTAGTGATAATCTGATTTTTAAAAATATGTATAAAATGTTAATTTTTAAAATTATATTTGAATAGGAATGATACAGTTGGGTATAAAAAAACAGAATTTTGAGGAAATAGAAATTTTACATTCTATAAATCTTGAGTACTGTTTAAGAATCTGTATCGTTGCCTTGTCGTGTAAATGCCATTCGTGTTTCTTCTAGCCAACACCAGAACCGAGATGAATTACAAAGTAATTCATCTCGGCACAAGCAGATTAACTTAAAGAAATGCATGAATAAAGTGGTTAAATTATGTAAATAAAAATACAAGTATCAACATATAAAAGGGCTAGATAATATGATTGGCCCTGTACTATGGTGAACATTTATAAGTGTTTTTACAATTTATAATGAATTATACATATCTATAGTATTTGTGTCATGTATCGAATACAAAAGAAATTGTTTTATTTATTCAGTGTGCATAAAGGTTGGAGTTCATGAATAGAATAAAATCTGAATATACTGCCCTAAATATTTATTCAAAATTTTGCTATAATTTTGGGCCACATTATAAAAAGAAACCAAGATATGAAATGTCTGTGTATAAACCTTAATTATATAAAAATCAAATTTTGAACTACAACACAAACAAGTAGTAATTTCTAACCCAAAGTCATAGGAGTTTAAATCGGATTACTCAAAAAAAGTGAGACAATAGTGATGAAACACGAGACAATCACGAATAATAATATCAACAGTATTTGAAACAAAACAGGAAGGACGTTTGATTCGATTGTGAAAATTTGGTTTCAAAATATACATTAAAATTGAATTTAAATTAAAACCATATTCTTTAAATATATATATATATATTCTGAAATATCTTACTCCTGTCATAAAGCATCTGAAATTTACTTCAATTCATAATAAAATTAATCAGGAATAAAAACTATTTTTATCAACATTTTATTCTGAATGTATCATTTCTAACTTTTTGATTACCACACAGTATTATTGGAACAAAATACGGATGTACAATTCTTCGAAAATAGTAAAACCTTAAATACAAATATATATCTTAAAACAAGAGAAAAATGTATTAAAATTTCTCTGTCAATTAAAAAAAGACAGTTTCATTACACACTTATGAAGTGAAAAAAATGGAATTCTTGTCGATCATCATCGCTGTATAGTCATCGATAAAAAAAAATGTAGCAAAATGGCTCAAAATTTTAACAACCCTGCTTTTTGAATACTGTTATGTTATTCTCTAAAATATAAGCTTCATACACAAATATTTACATGTATGAAAATAATTTTAATACAACTTAAAGTAAGAAGTCACTAAGCTACGATTGCGATGTAATATTATGAATACAGATAAAAACGCCTGTAAAGGCACAAATAACTGCACTAGCAGAAATGGTACAAATCATAAATCAGAAAATCATGATCAATAACAATTCAACAACATTTTTATAACTTAAATAAAAGAATCTTTCTGTATTTGTGAGTGAGTGACTGGGAAAAAAATGTAAACAAACACAAACGCGAAAATGAGTATGCGTACATACTCATTTTAATATTCATGTATTCTACCACGCGTAGCATGGTAAATACGAAATATAGTTCGAAATATTAAAGCAAACCATATTTATTTCTGAACCCCACTTTGTAAAATACGTAGTCAGTATATAAAAGGAACTTTTATAGTCCTTATATCTGTACTAATTTTGTGAGAATGCTGATTTCCCATTTTTTTTTTTTTTTTTTTTTTTTTTTTTTTTGGTTTGAATACTTGTAATGTTCACATTCGATAAAGGTATACGCTCAAATCTGATACAAACATATTCATTTCAAAATGAGTACGTCTAGGTATTCCTTTTTGAGTATTTCTTTTTTCTCCGTGCAGGGACCAAAAATGGGACACCCTTAACAACTTTTGCAATTCTTATCGCACGTAGATAAAATGGTTTCAATATTAATACCTCACAAGAAATTCATTCAAGAAGTTATTGGATTAATTAACATACTTAATAATTGTATTTAATTGAGTTGCAATAAGTATTTATGACAATATAATCCTTTTTTTATACAGATCTGAATAGAGAATATTTCAAACAACCTATATTACAAATTTCATTTGAATCGGATTGTAAGTTACAGGGATATTCAAATAAAAATTCTTAATGCTGTGCACTAGATTACTTCGCACACACGATTAGTAAAGTTTCTCATTTTCTTTAGAACAGGAAGACAAGTGTATCAGTAATTAAAAATGTAATAAACTAGTGCACGTTCCTGCAAACTCAGCTATTTTACGATCGTTAGTGTGATCTTTAACATTTCACGAAATAATGGAAAAAATGTTGTGATTCTTTTTTTTATTTCTGCACTAAACATTAATAATCCAAATTTCTAAAAATTTTGAGCTATTACACTTACTTTTTAAGCAACTATATTTAATTTTTCCTCAATTTTTGTGTGTGTTTTATTATCTATTTGTTCGGCGTAATAAATTTTGAAAAATATCGAGTAGAAATATTTTACCGTCAAAATTTAAAAATCTTAATCAATACGAGAGGAGCCAAAATAAATAAATAAAATAAAATAAAACCCTAGTATTCATAATGAGAATATTCTATACAAAATTAGAAACGTGAACTTATTGCATGATTAAAAATCAAGTGCAAGGAAAAAAAATAATAAGAAGATCGTTATAGTTAGAAACTTTTTTCTAAAAGTTTATTTATATATTAATTTAGTAATTATTATTTCTTCATCATTATAATTTCGTTCCGTTTCAGCCACAATTAATATTAATACCAGTTTCATGTCAGAGGAAAGCTATCACGATGTCCTTTCTTGAACGACTAATGGTCATGGTCACGGACTAGCGGCAGGCAGTTTTTGTTGAGTGGTAGGCTCGAGCCTGGATACCTCTAAAGAACCCGCCATGTAACCGGGGCTGATGCATGTGAAATCTGTTGTGGCATAAAGTCCTCTCGTTAGCATTGTATGGAAATTAGGAGAAGGGGGGGGGGGGCAGATGTCGTCCTCATAATCGTTGACCAAGGCTCAAACTCAAGAGGTTATCTTTACAATTTTGTAAAATAAGGTTCTTTCTGAATGGGAGGTTTGATGGTCAACTTATGTTACTGGCATTTTGGTTAAGTTCTATTTTCTAAGACTAAATTTGAGTTTTTATACCAATTCTGATTTTATTACTCACTCCTTAACTTGTCTTAGTACCTTCGTTTGTTATTTAAATTGTTTTAGTTTAAAAAATGCAAATTTATGTTTATGTGTCTCTGTTGGAGATGCTATCCATTACATTTTCTCTTGCCCTTTTACCAGGGATTTTCATTTAAACTGCTCTATTATGTTGAATCGAAACCTATTTGGCTGAAGTCAGTGAATGAAAATCCTTACTTGTAATCCTGTATTTTTCCTGTCCTGTAGCTTAAATCCTGTATTTTTACGGCTCTTAAATATACTTAAAAATTTCTTAATTGTTTCATTTTTTTTATTATATTTCTTAAAATTTCAAAATTTTTCTTATTGTGTAATTATAAGTGTATACCTTATAAAAATGTACAAATTTTTGTTTAATACTTCATTTTTGTTCACGAGTTTCTAGAAGCTTTTACGTTATGCCATTTAGCTTATTATGCATCTTATTTCAGCAAGAAATTCCAACTGTTAGTTTTTTATTCCTATCAGGAACATTTTCTCCTCTGTAAATACATTGTAAGATTTATTTACTTTTAACTTCAAAATTATGTTATATCTCTTGTTCTTTTGTCAGTAAATGCTGAGTGCGACGATGATTGTCTTCCGAGGGGGCAGTATGTAGCTCTAATCCTCTTGGGGAAGCTCGGTCTCCTTGAGCATTCTGAAAATAGTCCACGTGTTGCTTCTAGCACGATGTTAATAAATAATTCGATATAAAAACCAACGTTTTTAAAAGCAACGTTTTTATATGGTGGCAAAGTTTATTAGAGAAAATTATTGAAATATTAGTTAATACTGTTAGTTATTTTATCTTTAAAATTTACTTAAAAAGAGACATTTGTGAGCGTATTAAAAAATTCATAATATAAAATCAAAACATGCATTTGAAAGTTTGTAAGTCATTCTATTAAAAAAAAAAATGGGAACCAGAATTCAGAAAAAATTATTGTGATAAGACATGGCGCCTAATATTGGAAACTTTCTTTCTTGCGAATGATTACTGACTAAAAGTCAGCAACCCTTACTATCTCGGAGATTGTAAAGGGGAGATAGTATCTCCCCTTTGTGAGTACAAAAGGTTTACGATAACCTCATGCTGCGTGGGGAGTGCCCGGTGCTCCCAGAGGGGGAAAGAAATTTTTCCCTGAATCC
>BMAW01040169.1:69315-114963 GCA_019974015.1 Nephila pilipes
ATATATATATATATATATATATATATATATATATATATATATATATCCAAACTGTTATGCACGAGTACATGTTCAGAAAGAAGACAAATACGAAAACATAAAAGCAGTGGACAAGACACGTGCATTACTAGCACAGACAAATCGAGATCATCTGTCTAAATCCAAGAAATTCGGAGCTTTTACATATTTTGGATCTTCTAGAACATGCTAGTTTTAAGTGCGGCCCAAACGCAAGTTATGAAAATATTTACATTTACACATTTTTATAGAAAAAATAAATGTTTGCAATATTTTTCATATAAAATCGATTCGTTGACATTTATTTTGAAATAAAAATTTAAATAAAAACATCTTAGTATGTCATGAGAATTTACGTTTAGAATTATGCGTTGTATGTGTATTGTATGTGTGTAAAAAGTATTGTATGTGTAGTCCTGCAAATTTTTTTTTGTTGCAATGTGACCCATAGTTTTTGCGAACGTTCATAGTTGAGACACCCATATTCTAGAAGTTTCAGACAAATCAAGCGGTTTGAATTTGCATGCCAATTGGCATTCCCATGATCTGATCATAAATTAATTGGCATAGCAAATGTGGTTGAAAATATTGTTACAGTCAGTTCATTACTTTCGTTAGTTGATTAAGTTCGTTAGCCGGATATGGAACAAGAAAAATTGGAGGAAGCTCAATGTTGGAGATAAAAGAAACAACCACTTCATCTAGAAAAGATAGAACTCTGTGGTGCCTCAGAAATTTGGTCTTTGCTATCCCAAGCTATTTGTAGTCGTTTCTCCATCTCTGTCTTAATCGGTGTACAAAAAGAAAATGTATACACCGGGGAAGACCCTCCGAATACAATTGGTACACTTAACGGACTCAGAAGCTTACTTTCTCACTAAGAGTAAGCGAATATCGTTAGTTGCTTCACTCGACCTTGATCACATGCCTGATATACAATACAATTCCAAGTATTCAGTCTTAAACCAGCAAACGCTCGGACAATGCCAGGAGAGAGAGAAAATAAAGACTCCTAACAAGAGATACGGTTCAAAATTGGTCGGATCTGAAATAAGAACATTTCGAGGTGAATTAAGTTCGAAACGGAAGTCACGAATGGCACATCTGTATATATTGACGCAATACTTGAACACTGCTACCAGTTTGCATTTGATCAAATCTAAGAATGATTTAAGATGAATTTCTTATGAAAATTTATTTATTATTATTATTGTGTATTTGGAAAGCAAATAAGAGTAGAATAATAATTTGAGCGTATTTTACGTGTGCCATTATTAAGTTATTCATATTACTAAAAACATAAGAGATATTTAAACAAATGTATACGCATAATATTTTGATAAGGAAACAGAAAAAAACCTACTTCATTCTTTCCCCCTTCTGTAATGTCTCCGGCATTGAATCATAACATGTCTGCTAATACTTCTGACTATTCCCTCTATTTTGTTTTGATAGATCTTGAAAATTCACATCGAAAGTATACTGGTTCTGATACATATGATATAAAGTGTTTTATTCAAGACTGTGTGGAATCGTTTCTTTTTTTCTCCATCATTGAAACAACAGCAAAAAATAATATTCGCTAAAACTTTGATTGAAGGCCAGGGAAAGAATTTTTTAAATACGCAAACGTTGTCTTACCGCGTGGCTTTCGTTTGAAAACGCTTTTTAGAAGAATTCCACCATCAATTATATTCTGCTGAAATTCATAGACAGTTAAGTAGATGTAAACTACGTCAAAATGAATCTTTTTTCGAATATTTTATTGCAATTAGAGAACTCACAAGTAATTCCTGTGAAATTATTGATGAATGTTCATTATTTGAATATTGTATAAATGGCATGCATGATTACCCATCAAATAAAGCTATTTTATACGATGTTAAATCTATTTCAGAATTTAAAGAGGAACTTCGTATTTATGAAAAAATAGTCAGTGATAAAAATAAAAAAAAACCCTTTCCAAGAACATATTCTCAATTCAGTCAAAGACGCGGCATGAACTCAAAACATAATTTTCATTGGTCTGAAATCCAAAATGATAATGCATATAATAAACAAAAAACTTGTTTTAATTGTAATATGTCTGGTCATATTTCACGTTTACAAACATAAAGGTTTAAAATGTAGTGTTTGTAAAAATTTTGGTCATATTTCTGCAAAGTGTACCAATAAACCTATTCCAAATCAATCTGATAATGCTGTGTCAACTATAACTCCTTTACCTCCTCTGATGTATAAAACTATTAATTAATCAATGATAATTCATTTACTGCTTTGGTCGATACTGGTAGTCAAAAACAATTCTAACAAAAAATACATAAAATATATTGTTCACCACCTTTAAATACTTTTCATGGATCATTTACAGCGTTTAGTATTGAACGCATTACACCAATCGGTAGCTGTAGACAAGAACTTACAATAGATAATCAGAAATGTATCACCAACTTTTGTGTTGTCAATAATGACACTATGACGTCAGATGCTATTATTGGCATGGATATTTTAGCACAGGCCGAAAAAAAATCAACACAGACTGTGTTAGATTAACAAAAATTTCGGATACTAAAACGGAAAATGCAGAACAATATTCGATCTCTAACATCTTAATAAATGATAAATTGGAATTTGAAATCGGATCAGATGTTACTAAAACTCAACAAAATATTCTTCATAATTTGGTTTCAAGCTATAAGCCAAATAAGGATGAAACTACCGATATTCAGATGTCTATTAATTTAAAGAATGAAACACCAATAACATATAAACCACGACGATTAGCTTTTGTTGAAAGAAAAATTGTAGACGACCAAGTGATGAAATAGCTGGCTTAAGGTATTGTTGAGCCCTGCTCTTTCGATTTTTCTAGCCAAGTAATTAGTTAATGTCATAAAAAAGGACGGATCCCTAATAGTTTGTATTGATTATAGACAACTTAATAAAAATATTGTAAAAGATAACTATCCCTACCATTAATAGATGATCTGCTTGATAACCTTCAAGATGCAAATACTATCAGTACAATTGATCTATGTAATTCCTTTTTTTTTTTCATCTAGAAATACAATCAAATAGTCGACGATATACATCATTTGTGACACATAATGGACAATTTCAGTTTGTACGTGTTGGAAATAAATTATTCGGATACTGCCAGGAGGCTCCTTGTCTCGTGTAATTGAGAGTGCACTGGTTCATAGATAATATTAAGAGTATATTTGGATCTTGACCGCGTAAGGCGGATTATTTTCTTGTATTTGATGTAATTTCTCCTGACCGCAAAAGCGGGTTAAATTAAAATATGGGCTATTTGGAAGCCTTGTGTAATTTGAAAATAGTATAATTATTTGTTTATGTGTGATTGGCTCGCAGAGACTGCAAATAAATGTGTATTTGAAATAACTGCTCTCCCTATCTTTTCTTGTTGGATATTATTCTCCAATATTTGATGCCGAGTAAACCGACAGGAATCAACGTAGCCAATTAAAGGTAAATCTTTGAATATATTTTGCATTTCTTTTTAAAATCGATTTCGGAAACACGATGAATACTTTTGAAAAATTGAAAATTAAAAGATCCGTTTTGAGTGGAAATATAACTAAATTAATAGCGAAAACAGAAACAATTTTGGATTCTTCGGTGGAAGATTTCGGTTCTGATGAAATACTTGAACTCTTGGAACAAATAAATAAAAAAGAAAATGATCTGAACATTGTGAATTCCTAAATCGAAATAGCCATAACCAATCCTATTACATTTGAGAAGGAATTAAAAACAAACAAGGAATATTCTGATAAAATAACAAGCATAAAATTTCAAATAAAAAATCGAATTCTACAGATAAATGCTCTTGACAATAGCGTTGTGGAAAAGAGAGAGAGAGCAGACCTGCTGAGTCTGCATGTTTAAAATTACCCAAGACACATTTAAAGCTTAATTTGAAAAGAAAAAAGGAAGAAATGCAAGCAAGGCCGTTGGAGAATCAACGAGAAGAAACATTGCTTCAAAATGGGAATGGAACGGAACCAATACGGGAAAAGGAAAATAGTAGGAAACAAGGACCGCAAGAAGATTTGGAATATTTAGAAGGACATAAATTAACTAAACTTCTGGAAACCGACGAGATGCGTTCAAAGGATCTTTCAGGAACAGATATTTTTATTGGGGAAAAAAGAGAATCAGAAGAAACCAGTGTAGACGATTCAAATCTACTTAATCAATTGGAAAAACTAGGAAATGAAAAAGATGTTTTAAATGATGAGAAAGAAAAAGCAGATCTGAGAAAAAAAACTGAAAAAAAAAAAAAAACTGAGAAAATTGAAAAAAGTATTACTTCAAGAAACGGTTGACAAACTTCAAGAAACGGTTGACAACAGACCCCTTCTGATAGAAACTGATGTCCCCTTTCTCAGAAAGGGACTCAAAATTCTACAACTAAAAGGGAAATAGAAAGACAAGAGAGAGAGTCCGAGGATACCGCAATTATCTCCCGAGGAGAGATAATTGCTGTAACCTCGTAGTCCAAGCATACAGTTTACGATGCAGTTTATGGGTGAAATCTCCACCGCAGAAATCACCTACCCCCAAACCCCATTTGACTCTTGCAGGTGTGAATGTTTACAGCCGAAGAAAAAGTGCTTTCCCCTACAATGAAGAGAAAAGATGTTTTTTGGAGCCCAGTTGCCCTAAACCAAGGAAAGGAAATTGTAGTTTAAGACCTCCAGCTGCGGAAGAAGTGCAGCGGGAAAAAAGGGTGATTCGGACAGAGTGAGTGTTTATTAAAGGACTCTTAGCGCTAATCGGCAAAAATAAAGAAAGAGGGAACCTGGAGACCCACCCCTTGTTCCCATGCCTCTAACTGGACAATGGGTGAGAGAAATCCTTTTTTTTTATTTTATTGCTTTGTTATTTGAATAGAAAGCTAAAAGAAAGATAAAGGACTGAATACAAATAATAGAGCTCAAAACTATCTTTTGTACGTGATTTATTATGGAAGTTTCTTTTACAAGTTTTGTATCTTTGTAGCAATTTTACTAAGAATTGAATTATTGATTTAATTTTGAATATTTATGAAACTAAGTATTTAGAGAATGTTCAATTTAAAGTAACTGTGGAAAATTATTGAATAATTTGTAGAATAAATATTAAATCAGTATTCGGAGAATTATAAAGAGTAAATGATTAGAGTTAAGTTAAGTAAGATTGATTATGGAACTTGGGATTGGTTATTGTTATGAAACTTTATTTAGAAATAAGTTTTGCGTTAACATGCGAAGTGTTATCGGACAGCATCTTTACTGTTTGATTATTGTATTATTATAAGGAATTTCTTGTGATTTTATATGTAAACTATTTCTGACTTTTAGATTAATAAGAGTTTAGCATTTTCTATGCATTTGAGAATTAATATTTAAAATAATTACTGCGTGAATATTGAATTTTGATATTTTATTGGTATACGATAACTAATGAGTAAGATGACATGAATTTCGATGTTTGATATTTTAAGCATTGGAGGAATGGAATGTTGATTTCTATGTGTATGATAATTGATAGTTTCTCGTTTGAAATATTAGTGTTTAAAGAGTAACTATTTTGATGCTATGAAGTGTTTTTAAGTAAGATTTTGTTATGAGGAATATAGGAATGATATAATTGGTCAAGTTAAAATTTAGTCTTATAATGCATGAAGTATTTTTTTACTGTAATAAATTGTGTATTTAGTGCCATTTTGTGTTAATATATATATATATATATATATATAACAAAGATGGCAAAAGGAATATTTGTTAGAGTTGAATTCTTTTCATACTGTTAAAAATACGGGAAAGTTAAAGATTTTGAAGTAGATGACAGTTTTAATTAATTTTGAATATTTGCCGAGAAGTTTTTGGAAATTAGAAAAAATTATTACAACCTTTCCTGGTAGAGATGGGAAAGTTAGGTCATGTGAGGTGAACACAGGTTCCACAGTGCTGAAAAGACTAATACAATTATTATATAACTTGGAACTGAAAGATGATAAATTTTAAATATTGATTCTTATTTTATTTTTCTTTTAGTAGCTAAATTTCACTCGCTAAATTTCTTCTCTTCATTTTCATGTATTGTTTTTATGTATGTATTTGATATATTTCATTGATTCTTATTTCATAAATTTTTTATGTCATTTTTGAATGTTATCTTGCTTAGCACAAAATTAATATTTTGTATTGCATACATTTTTTTAGATTTAAATATTTTTGATTCATGTATTAGATTGTTTTTTGAAGGGCATTGAAAAAGTTTAAAATTTCTTGTATATAGTTTTTTTAATGTCTTGTGTATTTTCTATTTCGTTTTAATAAGTTTAAAATCTCATAATCTTTTATTGCTAATTTTTTTCAAAGTTTCATTTTATTGTTTCTTGATTTTGTTTAGTTTACGAATCTGCATGTGGTAAGTACCTTGGTTATTTAACAATTTGGTTAATGTGATATCCTGGCTGAATTATATTCAGAAATATAGGAGAGTTATGAAATTATAAAATTACTTTCCCCTCTGGTAAGAAATCTTCATTCAATGTGATTTATGTTACATGAGTATTAGTTTAGTTTAGTTCATATTAACGTCGCACTACAAGCAACATGAGGGCTATTGGCGACTGACTTCGTAATTTGGAACCCCAGTCAAGTGACGAGGATAGCACCTGAGCTTGCACTCCCCTCTCCTTACATCCACACCACACCAACGAGAGAACTTTGGGACCCAACAGATTTAACGTGCATCAACCCCGGCTACACGGCGGGTCTTTGGCGGCCAAAGATCGAACTCGCGACTGAACGAAAACTGCCGGCCACTAATCCCAAATCATGACCACTAGGCTACCGCGGCTTACTATTACATGAGTATAAAATATATTTGAGCTTTCGAATTATTTAACTAGAAAATTTGTTAAATCATAAATTGAGATTTGATTTATTTTTTGAAGTGCAGTACATGAGTAGTGTTCAGCTTTGAACCTTTTGATTTGAACTTTATAGTGACACAAATATCGAATCATGGCTAGAACCAAACAAACTCTCTTGGAAGCGAAGCTTGACTCGGTGACGGATGCGAGAGTTGACGATTCCATGGGCGATAATGCTGAAGAGGCGAATCAGTTGAGATGGCAGATATCTCAGAATCAGGAAGCATTGATAAAATACCTTCACTGAAGGATGTCAGGAAGTGTAATAGTATCAATTTTGCAATCAAACAACTAGTAGAAACGAATAACATTATTTTCCAAATGGAGGCCGAAATCAACACCATTCCTCTATTTCCACGTGTTTATGGACCGGATGAACCGAATGATGCAAGGAAATCACTGATAGCATTTAAAGAAGAAAGGAGCAGAAACCAAGGTGAGTTTAACCTTAGTTTACCTTGCCCAATTATCGGATATTTGCACCACGCGCATCTAAGTAATACTAACATTAATTTAAATTCAAACCAAAAAAAAAAAAATGTCAATTTAACTCCAATAGTGATAATAGTTTTAAGGTCCCCACAATAGCCGCTAAACTGCCAAAAATAATTAAAAACAACGCTATTAATGAAACTGTAAATAAATTCAATACCCTAAGAATTAATAACCAAATAGATGTTGCGGAGGCTATTCCCTCCCCTCTGAAAAAAATACAACCAGTTATGCTAAGACTTACCAGCGACTAAAATTTAATACTCCAGAATATTCAAAAAATTGCACTTTACTCAGTAAATAAGCTATCAGGAAACTATTATTAAAATCTTCCCTGACTCGTCCGACGAGCACAGGGAAATAACCAAATACCTTAAAGAAAGAAAAGCAGAATATTACATAACACATCCGCAAAATCAGCGGCCTCAAAAAGTTGTGATAAAAGGTTTACCGTCTACCTCAAGCGTAGACGAAATTAAAGATTCCCTCACTGAACAAGGAATAATTGTAGAAAAAGTTGCGCAGTTAAGAACTTATAAAACTAAACAGCCATTGCTCGTCTATTTAATTGAAGTCCGCAAGACGGAAAACGCCATCAACATATTTACCATCAAACAAGTACTTTACGTGCAAGTACAAGTCGAAGACTTCAAGCGTAAGCCAGGAGCGACACAGTGTTACAATTGTAACAACTTTCATCACTTCTCGGTTAACTGCCAAATGAAAACTAGATGTCTCAAATGTGGTGAAAGCCACAGCACTCATATCTGTGCAATAAAAACCAAGCAAGAAAATCCGAAATGCATTAATTACAATTGTTGACGCATGTGCGTGCCTTTTACCGGTCCTCTGTTAAAACTAGACAGAAGCTGAATGACTTTCAGCAATAACGGACGTGGGTAGCTACTGTCGCACTGACAAACACAATAACTGTAACAAAAGCTGAACGACTTTCAGCAATAACGGACGTGGGTAAATACTGTCACGTTGACACCCACAATAACTGTACATATGAATCTATTAATTTTTATTGTTAAGTCTTAATAAAATATTTGTCTAAAAAGGACTGGTCCGTCGTAATACTAATTTCACCAAAGAACAACAATAATTTTGGCCATGTTGCCTCGGGGGAAGGTTGCCCCTCTTTCCCCAAACTTGGGAAGGGGAAAACAACCACGAAAGTACAAAATAGAAACAAGATAATTGAATCCAACGAAGTGCAATCTGATGTAACTTATGCACAGGCTCTTCAACCCAATTTGCAACAGCAGAGGGCGCCCCTCGACGGGGAAATAGCCGAACCAACGGTAACGGATCCAAGAAAAAATAAAAATAATCAGGAAAATAATGAATCTCAAACAGGCTTCAAAATGTTTGATGTCATCAAAGAGTTAAAAAGCTTTTTTCAACTTTACCCAGGTCTGGTACAAGCTTACGAAAAAATGGGCAAGGTACCAGAAAAAAACGATAAATTAAATATTTTCTTACAGGGTATTTGTACCCACTTTTAATTTTGAATCAGTCTAGTCTTCTTGGCTTAACAATAATAATATGGAACGCAGATAGTATCAGATCCCGTATAGTCCAGTTACGGGATTTTATAGATAAGCACTCCTCCGATTTTATCCTATTACAAGAAACACAATTGAGACCATTACACGAACTCAACATTGCAAACTACACTACCTACAGAAATAACAGAGAAACACCAAATATCAGAAACCATATGCCCGGCGGCACTACAATTCTGATCAAAAACACTCTCGCACACTACTGCATTTCAACCCCTCAAGTTAAAGTGTCCGGAGCAACAATTGTCGATCTCGACCCTTCTAAAGGAAATCAAATCGTCGTCACATCCATGTACATTCCTCCATACTCCAATCTAAAAAGTAAAATTCCTCTCGATTTGGAGGCCATATTTAAAATCAGAATCCCCAATTTAATCTCCGGTGACTTTAATTCAAAGCGCACCAGATGGGAATGCACAACTGATCACCATAGAGGAGTTAAAGTTTTAAAATTTGAGGAAGAAAATGAAATAGAAATCTTAGTCCCACCCCCACACGTTTCCGCCAATCATCGCAATCCACAATAGACTTGATGCTTACGAGCGGTTACTAGTGGCCTGCTCGGGTCACCTCTCTCCCCGAACTTTCCTCCGATCACAACCCAGTCCATATTTTCCTGGATATGGGAAGGAACTTTCACATCGCTAAAAGTAATATTTTCACCAACTGGTGTGCTTTAAGAACATGAGTAGAGATGATTTAGAAAAGCATGTCGCCAATGTAACAGACAACTTCATTCACTCTTACAAAAATGCATCAAAACCAAAATAAACCACTCAAGAATCACATTCCATCAGCGCGGAAGTTCGAAATTTATTCAGGTATCGGAACAGAGCCAGGAAAATCTGCCAATTTTCGAACAACCCCGCTGATAAAACACACTTAAACAGAATTAATAAATTAATCGGAACAAAAATAAAAGAAAAAACTAAAATTTAAACTTCAACATTTTCCTCTCTTGACTCAGTGAGTGGCTCCTACTGGGGAGCTGCAAAAGAGTTAAGAAAGAAAAGCTCAAATATCTCGGTTCTTACAGGGCCTACAACCCTCCACCCCACTGCACTGAAAATACTAGAATTTCACCTAGACTTTCATGCTTATTAAATTCAGAAATCTCATTTTTATTCATAGTAATTTTAATTTATTTAATTCATCTCAAGTAACTTTTCTCATTTCATTTATTTTATTAATTTATTTAATTTCATTATTATTTTGCAAACATCCATTTTAATTCACGGGCAAGTAAACTTTTACCAGGTTAAACTCATACCGGAAATTAAAGCCCCTTAGGTCTAGGCACTCCATAATAGAATCATTACGAACTTTATAGTGTGAAAAACCTTAATTAATTTTGAATATGATTGTTGTTTGAGTATTTTGTACTTATAGTGAATTTTATTTTCATGTTTTTCAATAATTGTTTACACATATGTTCTTGCTCATGAAACCGTGTGCTCTCAAGATGATGAACCTCCGTTCATCGGGGGAGGGGGACGAATATGTTAAAAATAAATTATTCAGATCCCGCCAGGAGGCGCCTTGTCTCGTGTAAGTGAGAGAGCACGGGTTCATGAATAATATTTCAGAGTAAATTTAATCTTGACCGCGTAAGGCGGGCTATTTTTTTGTTTTTGATGTAATTTCTCTTGAACGCAAAAGCGGGTGAAGTTAAAATATGGGCTGTTTGGAAGCCTTGTATAGTTTGTGAAAAGTATAATTATTTGCTTATGTGTGATTGGAACGTAAAGACTGTGAATAAATGTGTGTTCAAAATAATCGCTCTCCCTATTTTGGTTTGGTGGATATTATTCTCCAATACTACGTGCTCCTTTAGATCTCAGCACGCCCCCAACAGTGTTTCAGCGGTACATAAGCACAATATTTAAGGATTTGATTATCAAAGGTCATATTTTAATTTACATGGCTGGTGTCATAAAATCTAAAAATACAGAAGAAGGTCTCGAAAGACTTGCATAAATGCTTTCACTCGTTTTCTTTCACGGCTTACACATAAATTTTGAAAAATGCAAATTTTTAAGCAAACAAATGAAATTTCTTGGGCAGTTATTAAAAATGGTAAATTGTACCCGTCACCTCAAAAGATCAAAGCTATTATTAATTAAATTGATAAAAGATGTTTGAAAATATTTAACCATTTCAAAAATAAACACATGCCACTTAAGCATTTAGTTCTTCTGGTTGAATTTACTTTGTGCTGTCCTAGAACTAACGCAGTAGTTGAAAGAGTTTTTCCCAAAGGTAATGATTTTTGGACAAATGAGAAAGAAATATTGTTATGAAAAAGATACAAGATAAGTTTTGAACTAGTTAAATGAAATGGAATGAATTAATTAAAAAGTATTTTAGTGAAGAAAAATTAAAAGTTCTTTTACACAAGTTAAAATAAATGTATTTTGGAATAAATGATTCTTTTCCGCGCAAAGTTGTTGAATTGGATGTTATTATTTAATGGACTTTTTTCGTTTGAATGAAGAGTTAATGTATTTTATCTGAATTAATAGGAAGATATTTTTTTGATTTTTTTCGCACAAGATTTATGAATTGAATATTTGCTTAATATAATTTTTTTCATTTGAATGAATAGAATTAATATATTTTGAATAAAATAAATGAAAGCATTTTTTTCGAGTTCTGTTTTTACACGAAGTTACCTATACTTGATCGCGAGTATTAGCTAGTAGAAATTTCAAATTTTTATATGCTTACTTTGTACTGTAACGAATGTTTATTATTTTACAACAGAAAAGAAATTCTTTTTAAAACAAAGGGTTAGTTTTTTATTCTTATTTTATTTATTTGTTTTGTAATTTTACCTTCTAGCTTAAATATCATTAATGTATATCTAACATTTTAAGAAAATTCTAATGATTATATTATAAGAAACAAACCTTTACATGAATAGGAAATGAATTTGATACAATTTTTTTATTTATTGATACCGTATTTCATTCATTAACTTTATTCTTTGAAGTCTAATGCAATCGTATTTAGGTAGAAATATTGAATAAATTTAATTTTTAAATGATTTTAAAGCAAATTTTTTTGTTCTGTACGGTCTTTAATTACTTTTTTCTGTAATGATTACTTTTTTAAATATTAATTCCCCCCCCCCTTAAATTCAGCTTTTTCGAAAACACACTGTTTTTCTTTAAAATCTAACAATCTTGTTTAATATTCCGTAAGATTATTTTTTATGGTTCATCTTTTTCTAGCCATGCTCCGTTTAGTTAAAGGAATATTCTGAATTAATATATTCTCAATAAATTTGGATTGATTTATTTAATATAAAAACCCTAAATTATGAAATAATTACACTGATCTACAGTAAATTTATTAAAAAACTTTTTATAATATTACTAATTTCGAATATCAAGTTAGAATTTCTACAAACAATTCTTTTCTAAACGAATTTTATATGAATAGGTTATATGAGTATCGGTCAATATATCAATTTGAGAATATATTGGCAGAGCCAAAGAACGAAAACTAATATGTGACATCTCGATTCAAATATTTAAAGCACGCTTTTACGAAACGTAAGTTTTTATTTTATATATAAAATATTTATTTATACTTATGTTTACAAGCAAACTGCCTTTAAGCATTCAAACTTTTATTAAAGTTAAAATTTTACTAAAATTTTGGCGCTTTGATTAAGCAAATAGTGATCACTTGCGAAACTCCTGTCAAAGTTCCAGGGATCCCTAGGTTTCCATTTAATCCAAGTTTAAGACCTCTGATATAAGACATAGTATAAAACTTTTCTCAATTGCGCCACCACAACCATAGGGAGAAGAAAGCCTGGCGTGGCTGGTTTTTTCCGAGTATAAAGGATTTGGCTTTCTACGAAAGAGCAAAAGAAGTAGAAAATAATCCCGACTCCTTTGATAGATTATTTATGAACTTCTCATTTAGTGACATCATCAGGAGGATATTTGAATGAATAAAATTGACTCTAGTTTTTCTCTCTTATCCTTTCCAAAATTAGAGAACATTTCTGTGCTATATTCGTCACCTGAATTTTTTCAAGTATAATCAATTCTTTGTATAAACCGTCAGTTCTTCATTTCTAATTTCTTACCTATAGCAGATATCTCAGTTTTCAATTACTGCAACTACAATTTGATAATTTAATTTGAAAAAAAAAAACATGGGTAAAAGTATATTGTGGAGCTTATTTCCCCTTTTTAAGTTTTTTGGAAAAACAAATTGGTTTAATAAATTGACTCGAATTTCTCACGAGTGAAAGCACGGGAACCTGTAGAGAAAATTGGATTTTCATAACTCCCTCAAGAATTATTGGGGAATAAGGTTTTCCTCTGAGTCCCTAATCATTATGCGCGTTTTAATCTCTTCCCGTCATTTGCAAAGGCAGCGTAACAGGACACTCGGAAGAAAAGGATTATTGAAAAGGGATGTGGTACAAAAGGAGAGGGAACTTTTACCCGCGATTTTAATGAAATAAGGTCAACACCATTTACATCATCCACATGTGGTTTCATTGATCCTTGCTATAATTTCTCTCCGAGCCCTGGTTCTATTTTCAAGTTCATAAAAAGAGGTCTTTTTTATTTTTTTCCCCTGCAATCCATACGTAATTCTTCATTTTTATAGACCATTATACAATCTCGTTCTGCGTCAGTTAAATGTACTAATTACAAAACATATCTTGTTTTGTAATTAGTACATTTAACTGATATCAAAACATATCTTGTTATCAAACATCCTCAACATGTGATTATGTGTTATGCTGCTTGCTTATTTTAGATTCTATTAAATTAAATAAAATGTAACAGAATACATAAACAAGTAAAAAATTATCCCAGAAAAATATGTTCTTTCTTTTGAATGAATTCAGAATATGTTTCTCGCATTACATTTATATTTTAATAGATATAATTTAAAGTTTAAAAGTGCAAGTTAACTGATTTTTATAAGACTTATTTTAAATATCTTCCTAAATTACTTATTGAATATAAATTAACCTAAACGTTGTAAATAAATGAGTAAGAAAATTTAAATGAAAAAAGTGCTCTATACAAAATTTTTCAAGTAACATATTTAGCCACCCAAGGTGGGCTTTTTCTTATAATTTTTCTTATATTTTTCAATCGAATGTAAGAATTTAAAAAAAAAAAATGATGAAATATCAAGAAATGGACAAAAGTAAACTTCTCCGATATTAAAATTACAGAAAATGATAAATTATTATATTGAATATATTTAAGCCAAATGTAATTAAAACGAAAGGAAATGATAAAAAAATTGAAAAGTGATTTGGTACACCAAAATTGTTCCAACTAAAGCAATAGCCCCTTGGATGGCTAATTCAGCTTTCTTTGTCATTGTTTTAAGTGTTTAAAGTGTTTGGTTATTCTAGTTAAAATTTGTTCTTCTCCGTTATCTCTTAAATATTCCGAGATTTGATGCGAAGCGAGGGAGAGTTAAAATCATGTCGAGTAATGTGTTGATTTTTGTTTTAATACAGCCATTCTTTGTTTAGTGATTGTTTTATAAATACGATGCTTTTCCATTAGAAAAAGCTATCTCCCAAAGTCGAACATTTATAGTAATGCCTTTTCAGTAGAGTTGTAGTTTTTGAAGCGTCTTACAATGAAATTCAAAAGTAAAAGTGTGTGAGAACTAAAATAATCTTCCTCCCATCCTATGTGAGTATCGAAGAAAGCGTTTATTTCTTCAATGCTATTAATTCAGACATGTTAGTAATAAACACTATGGTGTTGATTACTAAAGTGCCTCTCCATTTCCTACCTCGTTTGAACAGAAGTGACGTCATACCAAATAAGGGAACAAAGCTATTTACCTTATCTTACCTTAACAGGTTGAGTTGCTTATCTCCATCGTCATACCACTATATCGATATGAGTGGACCTAATACCAGACTTACAACTCTAGCTTATCTGGAGTACGTTTAGCTATATCAGTTTAAAAGAATGATTTTACTTCTTAGTATACGCGGGACACTGTTGATTTATTTCTAGAATGTTCTGATAAAATTTCTTACTTCTGATAAAAGAGAGGTTTATTGTTACAATTTCATGAAAGAATAATTTTTATCTTTATTTCTGAAAAAAAATAAGTGAATTTTGTTATAACTAACTGTTGAAATGTTCTGATAAAAATTTCTGATCACGGACAAATGGAGGGGCGATCTGAGAACACCTAATAAACTCTTACTGGTTGAAAATGACGTAGAGTCTTTTATGAGAACTGTTATTGGCCGAAAATTGTGTATTGTGACATCAAGTAACGTGTAGAATAATTGTCTGCACTTTCTACGATTTTCAATTATGATTCTTATTCCACCTTGTTCTTTTCATTATCAAAAAATTCTTTCTAGTGATTTTCATTTTTGGTTTTAAAGAAAATAATTTTTCTTTTCACAAATAGAGTCAATGAAGCGAACAGTGACTGAAGTAAGTCCTTTCCTCATGTTAAATTATTTTAAATCTTTGTTTACAATTTTAACATTTTCAGTTATTTTAAATTTTTAAAAAATACTAGAGTATAATCAGTGCTAATTTTTTAGATATTTAATTAGCATATTATAAAATAATACTTTTTTTTTGAAAAAGGTTTATTACAATATATTTTATGATTCGTTTTGTATTACCATCTTTAACAATAATTCGGTTATACAGTGTAATAACAAAAAAAGTAAGAATATAATCTATTGATGATATTTTAAATATAATTCACAATTACAAAAAAATATATATTCTTATGCAGTTGGAATTTTATTGTATAATTTTTATTCACATATATACACCCTTTCGAAGAGAAAGACACTCACCTTGATAGTGACGATCATGAAAGTGAAAATATTACTAAAACTAATTATTATTATTTTTGCGAGTTGATAATATATTTTTCTTCTAAAATTCTTTTACTAAATTTCCTAAATTCTTTAAAAAAAAGAAAATTTTGAAAAAAAAATTTAAAAAATTTCCTAAATTCTTTTTTTGTTCAGTCGCGGTTTCGATCCTCGGCGCTAATTACACGCCGTGTTGCCGGGACTGAGGCACGTTAAATCTATCGGAGCCCACAAAGTCCTCCTGTTAGCGTGGTGCGGAAGTTAGGAGAGAGAGGATACCAGCTTAGGTGTCGTCCACGTCACTTGACCGAGGTTCAAAATTACGTGGTCTGTCGATTGGCGGAAGACGGATTATGTCAAGCCAAAGGATTTCATTTGCTCTGGCTTATTTGGAAAATGACAAAAAACATCACGAATTACCCGAAAAATAGCAGCTGGCTGGCTTTAGTAAAACATACTATAAATCTTTGCTATTCTGCAGGTGTTCCTTTCGGTCCCCTTTATACTTTCGAAGACGTAGCCACTTTTCAAAACCTCTGAGAATGTAAGGGGTGGGTATCCTCTGAAAATCTGAATCTGGTATCTTAGTAAAAATAAAGCGTATTTTTTAATGTATGATTGAAAGAGTTGCTGAAAAACACATTTTTGATTCTTTTTATGTTATAGGGGACTTTTATATTATAGGTTATAGGTGACTCAAAGACCAATGCAGACCTTGTCGGATCAAATTGTGACTGGCTATATGATAGGCATTACGACGTGATCAAATCGTTGAAATGCTTTTGTGCTTCAAATTTTTATTGAAGACCTGAGATAAATCTAACCATCGTACAGAAGAGTATCGTTTCTTAATAGCTGTTTTATTTGTCTACTACCGGTCTGTGTGCCTGAAAAACACAAAGATTTCAAGATCGTAATAGACTATGCAATTCGAACGAATGCTATGGAAAGAAATCAAGAAATATCGAATTGTGACTAACTTAATACTTTTTTCTCTTTTCTTTACTATTACGATTTGTTTGTCAATGAAAATAATTAATTTTTTCTCTCTTTTAGATCTATCAGTGTACTGAATGCCGTATGGTGATAAGACTAAGAGATTATGCAAAACACTTGCATCTGCTTGGAATTCCGGAGAGTCAGTCTTACTTAAAGTTTGTTACATTATCTGAGTGTCTATGTCATGTTAACAGTCTGATATCACAGAAACAGCATGATAATATGGTTCTAATGAGATTTTGAAACCTATTAATCTTCTGAGAAACATTTATTTTTAATGAATTTTTACTTTGGTATAAAATACTAACAGTGAAGAAAACGTATTTGAAGAACACACAACTTATGAGGACTTTGCTAATGTTTTTTTTTTTTTTTTTTTTTTTTTTTTTTAATAACATAAGTAGGTATATACTGTTTTTTTTTTTTTTAAGAACCGCTAAAATATTTTTAAACGTTACATAAAATATTATTTTTATTTATTTAATTCCGATGTTGATATTCTGCGCCGTTGTAGTCTGGTGCTTCAGGAACACTTCATAAATATTGCCTATGTAGATCCATTTCGGTGAGAATTTCTTTTTCGGACACAAAATTTATTATTCTTATCTGAATTCATTAATTCAATTTATGTTCTCCTTGTCTTATCGTTTCCGTAACCATTGCATTAGCGTACATGATAACCTATTGGGTCGTTTCATTCAAAATCATACTATTACTATGATTCTAGTTCACGGGTACAATATCCGAAAACAATTCTGCCCTGCGCCCTTCAGTAACTGGATTACATACTCAAATCATTCACAGAAGAAATGGAAATAGACCACAGTTTAAACAGAAAAGGTGAATGAAGAATCGATGGAAATTTTGAAAATAGTTATTGCAAAGAAAACAAGCATTCTACCAGAGTCTGATAAAAATATTGAAATAAATAAGAAAAATATAATTATGTATATAAAAAGCAGCTTTTTCAATATTTATTTATTTTTAGTGGTTTCTACATGGATACGATGGAGGCACCATACATCCATTTGTGAGACTGTACAATGAAGAGGATTGTACAAAATTAAGATCCCTAGGATATAATATACTATTTAAGTAGATGAAATGTGGAAACATAAACCCTTTCGTCTCAAAAACAAAGATTGCGAGCTTAAGAATTTCCTGTATTCTCACGTGTTGCATGATTACTTAAATCCTAGAGCCTCTTTTTTGGGAATGCGCGAATGCCTTAAAGTGATCCACGAAGAAAATATTACGGATTGTTTTTTCAAACATTTTCTGAATATGATTTTATATCTTCTGAAGAATATAAACTTCCTTTTTAATTTCTTTAAGTATGAAAAAGTATAGCAAATACTCAATCGATACAACAAAAAGTAATGAAAGAAGGATTCCAAGATATCAATGGTTATTTTGGTATCATCACATGCAAAGTCATTCTACCTTCGGATTTTTTTTTTAACGATACTTCCTTACCGATCTAAAAAAAAAAAAAATGATTTCTCCTCTGTTCCGGATTCATGCTCATCAGAAAGCGCAAAGTTAGTGTCATTATAAAAATAACGAATGAGCTTCTACTGCCATATGGGTCACATAAGTCAAAATAGCAAGGAAAAAAAGATAGCTCATCTCTCAAATAAGTAATGAAAACGAGGCGTTACTATTAAATAACGAACTGACATCACAAAACATTTTATTTTGATTTCATACATATTTACTATGGAGGTTGGCGTCGGTATGTTGAACAAAACCAAGCTCATTTTAGGAAGAAAAGCAGTTTATTAAAGTATGAAAAATTAAAGAAAAAGACGGACACGCATTTCTGCGTGTTTACACTTCGAGATCTAACCATCTAATCTAAGTTGAAAGTAGCCCTGAGTAGTACAGCGGGGTAGTTCCCAAGTTACTTTTTAACAACTTTAATAAACACCCCTCCTCGATCCCAATAATGCTCCATACAAATCTTCCATTGTTCGAAACAATGTTGGAAGTCTTCCGTCAGCACTTTCAGGACGCATGCCGTTTTCCCTTTCACAACTTTAATCGACTCGAGGCTTGTTCCTTTTAAATCAGATTTCGCCTTTAGACAACAGATAGGAATCAAATGGTGCAAGATCCGGCGAATAAGGTGGATGATTTAATACTGGTAAGCTCTACTTGGCTAGAAAACTCTTAAAAGGCAATGCAAAATGAGCCGGGGCATTGTCTTGGTGAAGAACCCATTACTTGTTTTTCTATAATACGGATAGTTTATTCCTTATTCTTTCACGGAGTTCAGCAAGAACGTAAAGTTAGTAATGTTGATTAATAGTTTGAACTTCAGGAACCCAATGTAGGCACTCAAACCCATGAGTGAATATCGAAAAAAAAATCACCATTACTGTGATTGATTTGCTCATTCGAGCTTTTTTTGGCTCTCAGTGAAGATGGGCTCTTCCAGTGCCTTCGTTTCAGCATCAAATGTGAAAAACTACGATTCGTCACACGTTATAATCATTTTCAAATTTTCAACAGCATTTAACCCTTTGAGGGGCGGTATATAAGGAAACAATAAATTTTAGCTAAAATTCATTTGATATGAAATAATAATGTTACAAGGGCACAATATTAAGCTGTAAAACTAATTTTTATTTATTTCTTGATTTTTAAAACCCGGTATATATAATATACTACTCCCCCAATAGGACATCTTATTTGTACATTTGCTGTTTCGTAATTGTTTGAAGAAATAATAATTATTTTTATGAAAAAATCATATTATTTTAGTTAATTTGGAAATATTAGGATCACGAAACACTTTTGAAAGGATTAGAACTTTATAATGTTTTATTTTTATTTCTAAGAGTGATCATTTGTGTGAAAATATGTCATTTAATTTCAGTGTAGCTTTTTTCATACATATACAATATTCATAATTTAATGATAAAAATATATTGTAAACTTAATAAACTAAATTTAGTTCAAATACATATACAGTTTTAAATAAAATAAGGTATATTTTTTTGCATATACTATAGTAATATTTTCTTCCTCACTAGTTTCTAGAGGCAATAAACCCCTATTGCCGTCCCTCAATTCTTGGCAGCTTATCATTTATTTTTAGCTCATGCTAACACTTTGCGTCCTTTATCGTTACCAAATCTCATGTCTATCAATGATACTAAGTCCCCGATCTACTGTCTCCGGCCACTTCTATCTCAGACGCCTTCGAAGACTGTCACCTTGTTCTCGTTTTGCTCAATTTTTTTTTTTTTTGCAATAGTTTCGGTTTCTTCAGAAATCTTTTTACCCCTGTACTTTTGTTTGTTGTTTTCTGGTGGGCTTGCATAGCTCAATAAATTTCTATTAGCTGCCTAAGGGGCTTTTAGTGGAGCGTTTTGGAGTACCAGTTTTTCAATTTTTCTTATCATTTGCTTCAATTTTAATTACATTTAGCTTAAATATATATTCATTTTAATAATTTATCATTTACTTTAATATTAATTACATGTAGCTGAAATAATAATAAATTTGACGATTTATCATTTTCTTTAATTTTAATTGCATTTAGCTTAAGTATATATATTCAATTTAATAATTTATCGTTTCCTTTAATTTTAATATCGGAAAAGTTTACTACTGTCCATTTCTCTAAATTTGATCGTTTACTTTTCATTCTTTTATTTAATTGAGTATTTTAAAAAATTATAAAGAAAAGCGCACCTTAGGTAGCTTAATCTGTTCTTTGCAAAACTTTGCAATATAACTTTTTTTCTTGATTTAAACATCTTTCCTTCGGAGAATAAGTCTGATATTTGCCTCACTGGCACTTAATAACATTTTTAGATTATTTAAACAAACAACTAACATTTTTAGGTTATTTAAACAAACAACTAACATTTTTAGGTTATTTAAACAAACTACTTTCTAACTTTCCCTGTAACAAAGCGAACCATCATATATCAGTCTAAATCAAAAATTTTAGTCTGCCATCTGTTGCTCTCTAACCCTCTGTGTTGGCGGTGGTATAAATTTTATACCACTTAGTTTGTAGTCTGAAACAATTACTATATATATTTTGCTTTATGTAATCAGAAGTATTAACATAAAATTTCAAAAATGCACATTGGTTAGCTGATGAATTTAAAATTTTCAATTCATCTCGAAAACATTTCTGTAAGGGATAAAACAACCACTCGTTAGGAACTTTCATTAGATTCAAGGCAATAACTTTAAAAATCATTATGCATGGTTGTGCCATCTCATTCAAGCAAATAAAGTTAAAAGCTACCATTTGAAGTAAATGTGTGGAAAAAAGAGTATTTTACAGAGAATTTTAGGGTGCTAAATATGTGATATAAAAATACCCCCGAAACGGTTCGTCAGTACAAACAATTTAGCGAAATTCTAGTTGTTCAAATGAGATATTTTTACGCATCACTACAACACACACTTTATGTTTGTTAAAATTACTATGTAAAATTTCCCGTAAGGATTCTTTATCAATTCCTACAGTCTCAGCAATTGCACGAATACTTTACCGACGGCCAGATTGAACCAGAATACCAATTTTTTCGATATTGTCATCCGTTTTTAACGTGGAAGAGTAATCCGAGACGGAATCTTCTTTAAAGTCTTCTCGGCCATCTTAAAAACTCTTAAAATGCTCAAAAACTCGTGAGCGAGATAAACATTCATTACAATACGCTTCTTTAAATAAATTATAAGTTTCATTAACGTTTTATTTCCTTCAAATTTCTTGTGAAATTTCACAAAAATTAATTGATTTATTGTTACATTTAACATTTTTCTGACGAAACAAACAATTCTTCAATGCCAACTATGGCTACTTATGTACGGATTTGCTTACAGAAATGAGAGGCACTACATTCGAAAAAGTAGGCTTCACGCTAAACAGCTGTTAGTCGCTCGCATTTGGCGCATGCGTACTCCTTCTACAACAGCATCTCGTTAATTGATAGTCACATACCACACATACATACACATAATATAAAATATATACATATATTTTATATTATACATATATTTTATATTATATGTGTATTTGTCTATTTCATTTTTTGTATGCTGTTCGATATATGAATCTACTATAAATTCTCATTTTCTCTCTTTCAGTTTGCCCATGATAGGAAGATCATTTTATGTAGAAAATAGGAGCGATTACTATCGCCACTTTTTTAAAAAAATACATTTGCTAGTCTTCTATATCCCACGATCTTTGGTATGTGTAGAAATTACAATATTAGAAGCATTTTCATTAGCATTATTGATTCTTTCTTCCATATACATTTTTCGTATATTAGTACGTCGGGTTTTTATGTGTAATGATATACTTCATACATAAATAAATTAATTTAGAAATCGGATGAATAAATTTTTTACAAAAAAACATTTCCTTTTTAAGTGAAAAAATTAACTTTGACTAATTCTAAAATTACTTAATAATTTACTTCCTTTTTGAAAGAAGTATTAGAAGCATTTTTATGTTTTCACGTGTTTTTCAATCAGTTTCTATTTTACATATGTTCTTCTAGGCCTGAATATTACAATGGATGAAATGCTTAAATCTTCCATTATTACTACGAAAAATTACCTATTTTTCGCCGTAATTAAAGAAGATAATATTCTTTCATCACAAATTTTTGTCAGATGAGTAATTCACGTATTTGAGTTTTTAATCCAAAAATTCTAGTATTATTTACCTTCACGTTTTGCCATATTATTTTGTTGTTTTCAGCAATTTCAAATTGCCAAAATATTTAACTGTTAATTAAAAAAATCGAGAAAATCATTCGCTTTTTGTACATTATGTTTTAGTTCAAATAGAGTAATTCAGCCCTCACACGGAGTAAGAAATTCTAAAAAAATATGAAAATTATTTTTGTTGTACAAACAAAGAAAAATGTTTTGAATTTTAACAGTACAATGATTGATTGATGAGGGATATGAAGCCAACAATTCAGTTTGTTTCAAAATATATGAAAATTGTTTTGCTTATTGCTCTTTCAATGCTCGATTATTAATGTCAAAGCACCTCGAGGGCTATTGGCTACTGACTTCGTAATTCTAAACCTCGTTCAAGTGACGAGGTCTATACCTGAGCTGGGAACTGAGTTTCCAAATGACTGTTTTGATTAATATCGTAATTTCAAGCAACATGAAGGCAACTGGTGACGGACTAAAAATTTTGTGTCTCAGTGTAATTATCACACATGATCTGACCACTCTTCAAACTTGTACACCCTCAAATGGAAGAAATTGATGGATTTAACATGCATCAGCCCAGCGCTTTAGTAACATCACGACTGGAGGCTTTAGTTTGGTTTAATTAACGTCGTAATAGAAGCAACATGAGGGATATTGGCAGAATACTCATGGAGACCGAGTTCACCCAAACTATTAAAAGCTACCCCCAATGGGAGACAATCACCCCCGAGGGCTATTGGTAACGGACCTCGTATTTTTGAACTTCGGTCATGTGGCGAAGATGACACCTTAGCTGACATCTTCACTCTAACTTCCACCCCACACCAATGACGACTTGAAGGAAATAGAACCGTCTATGAGCTCACGACGAGTCGTCTGGCACGGCAACTGGAATTATAAATGAATGTAAAATAAGTTTAAGTTAGTATATTGTAGTTATTTATGTATGATTTACCGAATTAATGGAAATAATATGAGGCTTAAATGTTACGAAAAAGAAATATTTATTGAAATGAAAATGTTAGCACAAGAGTTTAAAAATTCAAATAGGTGGAACATACATTAACAGCTTCTATTTATGTATATTTCCACCTATGTCTCCTTTCAATTTTATCAACTCTTTTTTGAAGCAACTATTAAATATTGGTAGATGCGGTGCAGTTTATGTATGAGTACTGACCACCGAAAATGGATATTGAATACCAGAAAAACGAGTATATTTTTCGCGATAAAAAAATTTAGAAATACATGTTTATTAGTTAAAATTATTTTTTGTGTTGTGAATTAGTTGCACTTTCAGGAGAAATATTAAGTTTCGCTAATGCTTTTTCAGAGTGTTGCGCTCATCAAGTCATTTAAGAAGGAATAATATAGTTGTTCAATAATGAAAAATAATCGAAATAATAGAAAGGATCTTGATGAAAGCTCATTTCAATTTAAAAATTTCTTTACAATGCAAATGTCAATATAAACAATTTAAGTTTGCAGCTAATTTAAAGTAAGTGAAATGTAAATTTAAGATTTAAATGCACGTTTATTTCGAGAAAACGAAGCTTTTTTCTAATTATAAGCACATGTGCAAAGATAATATTTTAAATTTGTCTTTAAATTTTAGAAATTGATTCATTTGTCTCTAAAAGATTTAATCAGGTCTCAATTTATGCTTTTAACATTTATTCTTTTGGTTTTTAGTCATTATAAAACTTTTGATCACAGTCCTTTACGTTTACATTGCCCATAACACAATTTCCGGTAAATATTGTTTGTAAACGTATTAAACATTAACATTATGAGCATTTATGGAATTCTTGGAACACTGATGTGAAGAGCAAATAATCAAATTCCCTTAAACTATTTTCTTTTGAAGTTATGGATACAAGCAACATTAAATAAACGAAAAATGTATTTCTTATAGAATTTAAAATTACATTTATTAGTATTGTAACACCTCATCTCCTCATTATTTAAATCCACAGACATTGGAAATCTTTCTTAAACAGTCAATAAGGTTACAATTCCATTTGAAAAGACGTTAGAAAAATACTGTTACAATGTGCATTAAATTTCTTCACAAATTATGCACGATCGCTCACTCTCAAAGTGCTAGAATCCTACTTTAGAATGAAACAATAATGTACTAGCTTACCAACTCACTCGCATCGAGGGAGCAATTTCTCGAATATTATGGGTTCTATTATCATTCACTCTAACCAGGAGTCACTTCTAACTGATACTAATCACAAAATATTTACTACAGCAATTCACTCCAGTTTCTATTTTAATAACATCTACCGTCAACGCACTATCAGCTATCCCCTTTTCGTTTTCAATTCTATTTCGCTAAAATATCCCTATTTTCTGCTCAATTAATTACACTTCATATCCTTAATTTATTTGGGTTATCACGTTTCATTTGATTGAAAAAGATTTAGAATTTTAAAAATGAAACTAAAGAAGTAACCCCAGATGTTAGTTGAAGGAAGGTTCGCGACTGCTCTACTTTACAGTTTATTTAAAAAAAAATACACACTGTATATTTTTTTTTAGTATAACGACACTGAATTTTAGATTCGTGAAAAGAAAGGAAGTGAAAACAAAGATATTGCTCATTATACAGGAATTTTGTTTACAAAAGGAAAGGAAAAAGAAGATTTCACACCAAAAAAAAAAAAAAAAGATTAAGGATTTTTTTTTATAATTAATTAAATTAAAAAAAAAGGAATATGTAATGAATTCCATCAAGAGATTTAACGAGGAAGCGAGTGCCAACAAGATTCGGATTCTGAGATATATTCCACAGAATTTTTTTTTTCATTATCAAACGAATCACGAGTGTAATATTTAGCAATAGTTTGAGCTTTCGTACTATTCGTGAGTCATAGTGATATGACTCACGAATAGTTTCTCATTCCATTATTCAATGGAATCTGAAACATTTAAAGAATTATTATCATTTCTTTTTTCTTCTAGTCATTCTAATCTCAAGCTCTGCAATCTTTGAACTGCTTGTTATTATAAAGAATCGATCGCAAAAAAATGTATACTAATTTTTAATTGACAATGGTGTTTAGCGAAATAATTATTTAAAAATCGTCTTCCTGTAAAATGAAAAAAAAAGGAAAATAACAAGAATTTATTTTTTTCTGCAAAAAAAAAAAAAAAAAAAAAAAGAAGAAGAAAAAAGAAAAGAAAATAATTTTAATTTATTGTATCATATTATTGTATGTATTTAATTTATCATAAAATTTAGCAATTGTACTTGTACCCAAGACCTTAAACCGACATAAATCCGAATCGAACAAAATATTCTCGTTATTTATTCTCGCTCCTCTAATCTCACATCTAAAATAACTATTTGATAGACTCGCTTTCAAAGCAATCGAGATTCAGAAAACTCCTCAACAATCAGCGTTAAAATTGTTGAACGAAATCCGTCACATGCTTCCACGACTTGATGCTTTTCGACATCGGAAGCGGAAGAACGGACGGTTCTTTAAAGAGGCCTCATTTGCTTCTCAAAGCAGCTTTTACGCTGATCCCCTTTTAAATGAAACGAATGAAGGCCAACTTGTCCCTCTATTCATGTCTCGAACAGCTGATCTGCAAGGATCGAGTTTTTCTTTCTACTTCTACGTATTGCGCGCTACAACCTTCTTTTTTTTTTTTGTCTGCACCTCATAGATTCTCCCTGTCACACACTGAAAGAGTGGTACTTTTTTCATTGAGAGCCACTTACTGCACTTAGTGAAAGTATTATGGAGTACCTCGTCCTGCTGAGCTTGGATCTCCCCTCTGATGTGAATTCGACATATCTCCGTTTGTGCCCAATGAAATCTGAGGAATAACATTTTTTTTCTCTCTCTTTTTGCTCTCAATATTCTCGCCGTTGAATTACTACCATATTCATTTTTCTAAGGTAAAAAAAAAACTAAATCTATTTTTAAAAAAGTAACTCACTCTCAGAATTTTTAAAAAATAGCAAGTCCTAATTCTTTGTAAGAACCACTGTGTATCATGGCTGATGCAGAGTCCATCAAGATTTCAAGTGTTAATGTTGGTGCGGTGTGAAGATTATTAGATAACTCAGGCGCCATTCTCGTCTCTTAACCGAAGTTCAAAATTACGAAGTTCGTTGCCAAAACCCCTCGAAATGCTTAAAGTGCACCATTAATAGACAATGAACTTAACAAATTTATTTTCATACATCTGGCAGCACTCCCAATAAATGCACATGGCAAATAACGAACTCGCATATATATCTGATCAATCCTTTAAAAAAAATATAGGATTTCTGATGCTAGGAGGGCACTGAGGATACTATGTTATGAGATGATGTATTACTACTGATTACTATATATTACTGCTGATGACGAAGCGGAAATCGACTCGCTTGGTTCAGAATTGTAAACATATGACGAGTTTCTCAGCATCGAATGTGCAGATGTAGTTACTTGAGGAGCTATTAGCCTTAGATAATGAATGTGACGATTTTTCATGATTTTAAATACGTCGGAGAATGAGTTGTTTTATTTTACAATAGTTTTAATTTATACAAATTTCGGTCTAATTTTTTTGCCTCAGTCGTGTAAGATGATCCAGGATTTCAGGGTTCTCCTTTTATGAAGCAATTATCGTCTTCGTATATATATATATATATATATATATATATATATATATATATATATATATATATATATATATATATATATATATATATATATATATATATATATATAAAACACATGGATCAATAAGTCCCGAGACTGTGCGGTCGTTTTTTTGCGATTTCCAAACGCACCGTAGCAAGTCAATATAATAATCACTGTTGATCGATTTACCTCTTTTTGAGGTCGTGAAAATCACGCCATGCGTATCCAAAAAACTGATGCCATGATTTTGGCAGCTGACTGCTGCGTTTTCGGACGGCTTTCGGCAGCTGTGCGCCACCAGATGACTGCCTCTTCGACCCTGAGTGTATGGTGGACCACTAGCTCCATAGTCCGAACGACGCAAGAAATCTTTTTTGTTCGAGTAAATGAGCGAAACAGCTTTCTGAATCATCGACTCGTTGTGCTTTTTTGTTCCCATCGAAAGAATCGCGGCAATCTAATTTGAAAAAACCTTTTCATGCTCCTGTTTCATGAAGGATAGTAAATACACTCCATATGATATCTGTGCATCTATAAGTACTCAAGCTTCACTTTAGATCTTTCATTATAATTTTTGCTACTTCACTCACATTTTCCGGTGGTTACCACTAGGTCTACCTCGAGCTGTTCCGACTATTTGTGTCGTGTGGTACGAACACATGCTTAACTCGGCAAACCACCGACAAATCAGTTTTTGATGACAAGAGCTGCAACATTTTCAATACCATTGTTCCGTTGCTACGGTGTTTTACCCATTAAAAAAACAATGTTTTATCAGAACACGAAACTCGGTTTTTCCCATTTTTTAAACAAACTACAAAACGACTTTTACTCCAACCTGATAAACTCAGCTGTTTCTGGTCCGATCGACTTAAAAGTCTTTGGATACGTTCTGCCAAAGCGTTAGTATTAGAAAAGACTAAGTTCACTTTATATATATATATATATATATGGAGATATATATATATAATATATATATATATATATATATATATATATAGATAAGTACTCGCAATTCAATAATGAATATAAATTGGTGCTTTAAACTTAAGCAATTATTGTACATTTAAGCAGATAGCCAAGGAAATTGTAGAAATGGGTTATTACGATCATGCTGTAATTTAACACGCAGTTCAGTAGAAAGGAGATGCGGGTAAATGTCCAAACAAACGTCATAGGCGATTTAGTGTACGCAAACGTGTGTGGTCGTTTTAGTTACAAACGATTCTCAATGCCCATCAGATTTGAAGGAGGTCGAGATACGGTTTCTGTCCCAGTACATCACGGAAAGAAACCGTTACGGTGGCTCTTGAATTGTCGTCTTGGGAGGCATTATGCCGGGAAGACTGGATCACGTTTTGACAGATCTGTAACCAGAGATCGCTATTGTAAGTGAGGCAATCCATTTCCAGCATGTGCGTCCGTTTCGAGGGGCTGTTGACCCGACTTCTACTTTTTTATGAATGACAATGCACGCTACACCGGATTGTTGATATTCACAACTATGGAAAGTGAAGATATCACTCTTAATGGATAGGCCAAAGGTTCTCCCCTGATTTAAATTCCAACGAACTTGTGTGGGATGCCTTGTGGAGACAGTCTTTGGGCACGAGATTACACTTCATCCAGGGAAATGTCCAACCACCAACTATTGGATTGAGGAATGGGCACTCTTTATCTCAAGAACCGTAGAATAACTTGATGCTTAGTATGGAGAGATGGTGCCAAACCATTGCAGTAAGGAGAGTGACATGTCCCATACTAGGGAACATCTGCTTTATGGTATTTCTTCCTTCGATAGACAATCATGTTCAACGATACTATGAGTTCAATAATGCCTTTTTGTTTGATTCCTTACTATATACTTGTTTTGCACAAATAAACTTTTAGCCATCAAGTTTGAACGTACAAAATGCTGTCTTCATTGAATTTTATGTCTCGCAGATGATTTCTCGTGGAGTTGTGGCAAAAAAAAAAAAAACGTCTGTTACTTAAGTTTTGCACTCCAGTGTATACTTGTGTGTAGATTTCTACTTTGGTGGAAGTTAATGACTCCTTTTTTTTTCTAGTGTCTAGGGGCTTATCGGATCCAAGGAAAGAGGATGGATTTCGTACAAATATATAAATGTACGATATAACAATTATGTCAGTACAAAAATATATATGAGCAAATTTTGGACTATGGGGATTTTAAACATATTGAATCATCGCCGCAGCAGGCGTCCAATCCTCATGACTTACTTTCTACATTTTGGGAGCTATCCTCGTGCAATGAGTACAATTCCAAACAATATCACACATGGAGATTGTAGACGCCCCCCCCCCCCCAACATAACTAACTTTTAAGGGAACTGCAATCCTAATAAAACATCTTCTCCCTCACTATAAAATCCCAACATGTACATTACACGGTGTAGGAGCAACTATTGTTACACTCACCTTCACAAATGGTAATCCAATAATTATTATCACAAAGTATATTTACACCGTCTTTTAGAGTACCCACTGAAGTTAAAACAATTCTAAATTTTTGGCCGACTTCACTTTTTTGTGGAGATTTAAATTCTGTGCACATAAGCTAGGGCTGTCATATAATACTTTCAGAGGAAATACTCTTAGAAACTTTGTCAATCCAAACGTCATTCAAATCATAGCCCCTACCACACCAACACGCCACGGCCATAACTCCACCTCCACCATTAACATCACTCTAACCGCGAAGTTTCTTTGCCCTTCCAGATATATTTACTGTCCTAATCAAGCGGCGATCACAGTCCAGTTCTAATCTACTTTGAAACCTCAAATAAGTTCGAAATTTCTCCAGACAAAGTCACTACAAACTAGATGTTATTTTGGAAAATACTCCTCGAAAACCTCGATTAGCTGAAGAGAATAAGATGTAAAAACTACTCAGAATATAAAGATTGTATTAAAAGAGATTACTCTTAAGCATGATGGATACAAAGAAGAATTTGTTAAATTAACGTTTTAGAAATTCACTAAGGAAAACAAAGAGTTGAAAATTCAAGAGTGAAAATCTCCTCAAATTCAGTATTCATAAATTTTTTTGAAATGTTTTGATAAGTCTAAGTCCTGTATGAAACACATCGACACAAAAAAAAATTTATTATTGTCAGTTAATTGTAAATCGTTGTATTTACTTATTTACCCATGTAAATATGCTTATAATATTGTTGTTTCTTATTTGCGTACTTCAAACATTTTATAATTAAATGTCTTATGAGTAGAATGTTTATAAAAATTTATTCAATAAACGTAAAATGCATACGGGAGAATCCTAAAAACAAAAGACATGTCGAAAGGACTATTCTTTTAATAACAAAATAACAGGATGGTTTGCAGCAGATTTTGGTATATTAATAGTGCTATTTATTAGAACATAATATATATATATATATCTTCTATATATATATAAGCGAAATACCACTGACTGACTCATCACGATATCTCTAAAACTATACAACCGATTGACTTGAAATTTGGTATAGTTACTCATTTTGCGATATAGACGCTCACTAAGAAAGGATTTTACAGAATTCTTATCCAAAGTGTGATTTTCATCCGTTAATCTTTTCTTATCCATAAATTATGTCATTTTTGGCGATAAAGTCGCCAAAAATGACATGACCGACGCCAAACGGAATACGTTTTTTTTTTTATATGTATTCTGTGCATTGCTACCAATTAAGTTTACTTGGCGGGATTTGCGCGTGCGAAATGGAAATAATTTAATATTGAGGCGCTGATGGTGGATTGGCAAGAGCGGGATTTTGAAAAATACTAAGATTTCGACTTCTTGCGGAGTAGCACACACCCAAGACAATCCGCTGAATAGGATGCATTGTAGGTTTATCATATATAATGTAAATGTTGAGCCCCGAAATTCCTACATTTAGAGATTTATCACCAAATATCTTCCACCGCCAAGTCGAAGCATTTCAATGACCTTGCATTGTGAATTTTAAATAGCTATACTATGGTAACCCCAGCTGATTTCTGTCCGTTTTGCTCAGCAAACGATAATTTTTTATAGTTGTGGAACCTAGGCGTAAGTTTTAAATTTATGAGAAAGTATTTTATTATTAATAATGATTGATAAATTACGCAATCTTACGAAGATATTGAACTTGGCTTTTAACAAATAAATAATAATGGTATGTTATTCATGTCATTGATAAAAAAAAATAAGTAGTTATCAAAATATTTATTTCGATGTACGCAATAATTGTAACCTAATGTTTATGCAAAAGGTTTTTTTCTGTATTTTGTTTATTTTTAGTTTTTGGTTTCTAGAGAATAAATGTTTTTGATTTTTTAAAATGGCCGCATATTTTATCGTTATCAGAATACAGAATTATTTTTAATGCTATGAATTTTTAAGAACTATTCTGTCTTACTCAATTGCAGTTCCAGATATGCTGCTAGCGTAATATAGTTGTCTCTTTGCAAAAAGGATAACGTAATACGGGTGACTTTTTGCTAAAAAATTTTACTATACTTTATTTTTTTGTTAGTATTTTTTGTTGAATTTTTAAATAATTTGATATTTAAAAATTAATTTCGGTTATATTTTTTAACTAGAGAAGTATTTCATTGTAGGTTAATACAAATTGATTTTTCATATTTACTTTTCAGTTATAATTTTTAATAATGGATGTTGAATATATTTGGATAGATGGAATACCTACTCCTTTCAAAGTTTTTAAAATTCTTGGCAACGGAGCATGTTTATTTTCATCTCTATCTTTGCTGGTGTTTGGTGACATATCGATGGCGTATAAAATGAGAAATATTGTTTCTCACGTGTTTAACAACTGGTATCGGTTTAAATGCTACACTCAAATGCTACCTGGCGCTCCTTATAATACTAACGATTTATATTTTACGGAAATGTGTAAACCAAACACGTATGGATCTATTTGCAAAATTATGGCGGCGGCAGAGCTATTTCCCTATCAGTTCGAAGTGTATCAAGGTGGCTGCCTTATAGCTTCTGTTGGGGAAACAGTTCAGGGGGGAAAAGATTACGTTTTATGGGAAACTGTAATAGTGTTCATTTTGATGTTTATATTTAAATAGTTGGATTAACAAATAGAAGTAAAGTTAATCCTGGTTATGATAATGTGAAACAAAATGAAGAAAATGAGTCATTTTTAGAGTTTCAGCCTCAAGAAAATGTGTCTGTGTTAGTTTCAAAGACTCAATCAATATCTAACATTGATTTTTCAAGTTCAAGTTAATCAATTATTAATGATGTAATATCTCTTCAACTAAATAAAGGTAAAAAAGGTAGAAAAAGATTCACAAATTCAATTAGATATAAACAAGTAAGACAAGCTGCTATAAAATATACTCAAAATCATCCTGAAGAACATAGAGAAGCTGCTTCAAAATATACTAAAAGCCATCCTGAAGTACATAGAGCAGCTGTAAGAAAATACTTTTCTAATAACCCCCACGTGAATCAGGCAGCTGTAATTAAACACAATGAAAAAAGATCAAAAGTTAAATTAGCGCCATGGACTTCCAAAAATTTGTCTGGTTTTAAATATGAAATATATATTGACTATTCAAATGATAAAATTGTCAGTATCGGAAAACGTTTGCCCTGTTCGAGGTGCCGTGCTTTAAAATGGATAGAAGAACCTCCAGGAATGTGCTGCAGTGGTGGTCAAGTCCAGCTTCCTGCTATTAGATCCTACCCTGAACCTTTGCTTGGTCTTCTTAGCCATAAGGATCAGCTTTCAGAACATTTTCTTTCTACAATTCGTAAGTATAATGGATGTTTTCAGATGACGTCATTTGGTGCAAAAGAATTGAAGGAAGGAAATTTTATGCCAACATTTAAAGTCCACGGGCAGGTATACCACAGGATAGGTAGCCTTTTGGCTGAGCCTCCTCAACAACCTTTTCTTCAGCTTTACTTTCTCTGTGATGATGAACGTGAAAAACACATTCATTGTGGTATTTTACCAGGTGTTAAGCCAGAATTAGCCAATTACAAAAGACGCTACATGAACATAACAGGTATACTCACGATTTCAAAGCTGCTGTTGATTCAGTTCCTAAAGACCAAAAGGAGTTCAAGGTTATAATTAATGCCGATAAAAAAAACCATCTGGAGAACACAAAGGTCGTTTCAATGCTCCAATTTTCTTGATATTTTATGTATAGGTTCCAAAATATAATATTATATTCTGCCCAGCGAAGTGGGGGCGTGTATGAGCTTATATATATATATATATATATATATATATATATATATATATATATATATGCACTCATGGACAAAAAAATTAGCGCACCAAGAAGGCGTCGACAAAATGAAACGAAATTTTACATACGTAATGACTACTTTGATATAAATAAATGATTGGAAAATTAAGAAAAATGATCTTTTTTTTTCAGAGAAAAAAGCAAAAGAACGTAGGATTTAATACCCTGTTGAACCCCCTGTAGCGCGAATGCACCACACGATACGATCGGGCATTGAGGCATACAAGTTCTGTATGATGTCTTGAGACATTTCGTTCCATATTTGCTGTAACCTTGTTTCTAGTTCGGTCAAACTCGTGGGATGCCCAATTCGCCGTCCCGAATGATTCCAGATATGCTCGATTGGAGACAAATCTGAGGATCGAGCTGACCAAGGGAGGGTAGTAACAGTGCGGAGACCGTCTTGTGACACACTTGCCGTGTGAGGCCGAGCATTGTCTTGTTGAAAAATGGCTCCTGCGAGCTGTTGCATGAGTCAAGGGCTGATGCACTTTAAATCTGCCCGGGCCCAAAGTGTTGTCGTTGAGTGGAAGTTAGGAGAGGGAAATTCCAGATCAGGTGTTGCCCAGGTCACTTGACCGAGGTTCAAAATTACGATGACTGAAGCCAATAGCTTCTAGTGCGATGTTAATAAAACCATACCAAATATACATCAAATTTCTTCATACTGGGTCTTTGATATTGTGTCCAACTTCATATAATATTTGCTCGACATGATGATCAACTAATTATATAAATCAGGAAATTAACAAAAACACACTTCTTCTTGGAACATGTTAGAATTTATGAAGTATAATACATGGCATTATGGATTTAATATATCTGTTAAATTTCAATAAATTATAAATTTTTAGGCAATTTAACTCAGTAATTGGTTACACTTAAATTAGCGTAAAATTAACAATATATATATATATATATATATATATATATAGGAGAATTTTTGAAATATTAGTCATCTTTTTTTTAAATATAAGAAAAGAATTTAAATTCGATATGTACATATAATTTGGCAAATGAGTCAACTAATAAATTTAATATTAGCATAAAATTAACTAAATACATAAAATTTAAAATATTTTCAAAGTATGCATGAATACTTTTACTGGTATAAAATAATTTTGGATTTGAAATATCAAACAATTCGACATTTGATGTAAATAAGGCTTTATATTATATAAAGCCTTTTCCAAAAAACACTTATCATTACTTTCCCTGTGGCAAATAAGAAATTAAATATATACTTTTATTTCTAAATAAGCTTGTTACAAGATAAAATCAAATATGGTACATCAAAGCAAATACGTTGCCAAGTAAGACTGCTCCACATAAATAGTGTATCGGACGCCAAAAATCGCGATAAAGAATGCAATTATACAGGGTGTTTCATATTGAATGGGACAAAAAGAAAACATGATTGTGAACGTTGTAATTAATATATTTAGAAAATTCAAATTTACCTCAAAACTATATTTATTCAAGTTTCTACAGGTGTTCAATATGTGCCCCTCCGGTGACACGACAAATGTCTATACGGTAATCAAGCTCCTGCCACACTCGTGATTCAACCACTTCGGGTTTTGTTTCTTTTCGTCCTGGGCTTTTATTTTTCCATAAGCAGCCGGTATCCTGGAATTGCTTCACCCACCTGCTTATGTTATGCCGATGTGGCAGTTCTTTACGAAATTTCGTGCGAAAATGTCTTTGCACAACAGTTACCGAGGAGGTTTTGGCATATTCGAAAACGCAGTAAGCTTTCTCCTGCATGGACGACATTTTGTTTAACAGCGCCTCTAGCGGCAAGTTCGTCGTTCGATAATTTTTCCCTGTTGCCAAATAAAACTTGTATAATTGTAGTTGCAGAATAAATTTGTTTCGGCTGAATAAATCCATTACGGCAGTCACACTGCGCTATTCTTTTTGTCCCATTCAATACGAAACATCCTGTATTAATCTCTTTCGCAGTGAGCCAAAAAATATAAAGTATTTTAGCGTAAATAAAGATTGAAAAATGTAAAAGTCTAGAGACGTAAGATCTATGCGACACCTTTTATTCATAGAGTTCAAAAAAAGTTTCAAAAATTTGAGTAAAAGGTATTAAAAACTTAGTTATATTTCATTGATCATCATTTGACCTGAAGGAGGGAAGATTTGCTTCCGGTTTCGGTTCATTGTTGTTTACAATGTCCATACATAAAAAAAAAAAAAGCCGAAAGAAACTATAAAATAGAGTCAAGAAATGTTTGAAACAAAATACAAAAGATTATTTAGAAAAATCATAACGAAATATGAATGATATACTTAAACATTAACTTCTTATTACAGAGCATTGAATCAGAATTTGCTTCCCAATCTTTTTTTGTATTTGCTTTGCATAGCAGCCATCCATTGTACTCTTCTGGATGGATTTACAGGGATTTTTTAGTTTAGTTTAGTTTTTATTAACGTCGTACTTGAAGCAACACGAGGGCTATTGGCGACGGACCTCGTAATTTTGAACTAAGGTTAAGTGACGAGGACGACACTTGAGCTGGCACCCCCTCTCCTAACATCCACACCACGCCAACGGGAGGACTTTGGGCCCCAAACAGATTTAACGTGCATCAGCCCCGGCTACACGGCGGGTTTTTGGCGGCCAAGGATTGAACCCGCGACTGAACGAAAACCGCCGGATGCTAGTCCACGACCTTGACCACTAAGCTATCGCGGCCCTGGATTTACAGGGAAGTGATACATTTGAACTGTTGACAGTAAATTTGTACCAGTTCTCATGCTGCATCCAAATGCGGAACAAAAAGTTTTATGTCTACACTTTTTCGTAGAGCTTATTTTAAAAGAAAAAAAAATTCTTTAGTAAAAATATGAAAAAAAGTCTAAGTACTTCCGTCTAATGACGTACATAACATAAGGGAGATATCGCTTACTTAACCTGAAGAATGGAAGGTTTTAAACACTGCAGCTCTCCCATAGTAAGCTTTACGGCTGAACTTGTAAATAAATTTTCTCTTTATTTTGGTATTTTCGTAATTCAGTTCTAAAAAGATTAAGTTTTTAATATTGGAAATTCAAAAAATTCTTATAAAGTTCATAATAAATTCTGAAAAAAATATTTTAATTCATTAAAATCAATGCGTAGAATAACTTTTCTGGGGAATTATATATTTCTTTTTCCGGTTATATTCTACCCAGCCATTATGCGTCGCGAGAGCGATTTTTTTTTCTCCTACTTATAGACTGAGAAAGACCAGTTTGAATTGTCAGGACAGCTTATCTCACCTACTGTAAAACTAGACTCGTCCGTCCAACTCAGGAAATAAGGTCAAGTGTCTCTTTTTCCCTAGTTGGCATAAGCGCGGCAAAAAACAACCAGGCAACAACTGGCACCCGAAGGTCAACTATTCCATCCACCTCCAAGGGGTTGAAAACACCCAACGCCGAATATCCCTCTCTCTACAGAAATTCTTTCAAAAATTTTCAAACTGAATGTTTCATAATGACTGATGTAAAACACTTTCACAAATTCGCTTCTCAAAGCATTTTATTGAAAAATTAAATACGCGCCTTTGCGCTTACTCTGGGTAACTTGCACTTTAATTTTCTAGAAATTGCTTTCAATCTCAATACATATACAACTAACAATTAGTTCAATAACAAATAATAATTAAATCCATAAAATATAATTAATGGATATTCGGATTTGAAGCATTCTTGAGTTGCAATATGTTTACAAGCCTTAAGTTAGGATTTTATGTTTATTAACTTCTAAGAACATAAAGAGTTTAAAAATTAAACCATAAGCATACTTTACTAAAATATTATTTTCTATGTCATATCGTTACTTAAGTGTTGAGAAATTTGATTCTAATAATGGAAACTTATTATGACCTTCAAAATCTGGAAAATAAAAACATTGCCCTGCTTTTTTTTTATTAATCCAATTGTTACAGATGTATTTGAATATGTATACTGAATCAATAACAAAAAATAAAGGATTAGAAGAATCAGAAGGAAGTATGGGGAGGGAAAGGACAGCTCAAGTGGCATCCTCGTCACTTGACCGAGGTTTAAAATTGCGGTATTCGTCGCTCAAAGCCCTCGTGTTACTCCTATGTTCTATGTTAATAAGCACAAAATCAATCAAAGTATTTAATGAAGAAAAGATTATTAATTTCTTATTTACATCAATAATATTTGCTTATTCCATGGAAACAGCCATCAATAAAAAAAAGTATTTCTTTAAAATTCTTAACGAACTTTGTCTGGTATTGTGGTCTTACTCAGAAAGTCATGTTCGTAGCATATGGAAAGAAATATTTTCATATTTTATTATAAAAATATATAAAGAATCGTGTAAAGTTAAAGAAAAGCAAAAGATAAAAGTTTCAAACCTGAAATAGATGCAAGCTTTCCTTTACTGTCCGGATTTTTTTTATAAATGTATTATGATAATAATATATATTTTCCAAATTTAACTATTAAGGCAATAAAACGAAAATAAGTGAACTATAAAAATTTATATTGAACAATTTTTGTAAGGGGGGGGGGAGGAGAGAGAGTTTTTTTAAAAATAAATATGACTGAAAAAGATCCACAGTTTTTCGCCAATTACCTATAATTCATTTCTGCTTGAATTTCCGAAAAAATGAGGAATTAACCATAAGGTTTAAGTAACTTTAATTTCAAGGAACAATTATGATTAACAGAATTCATAATTCAATCGTAATATATCTATTTAGTAGAAATAAAATTTAAGTATATAGTTAGTTTAGTTTTGTCATGATAAAATAACATTCAAATTTTGTTTTACAGCATTTATACTAATTAAAAGAATTTTTGTAAGCTATTAAATAATAATCATTATATTGGTTGCTTTTATAAATTAAATTTGAATATCTTTGAAAATAATATATGTCAACATTTCAGAGTGTTATCTCCTCATTCTTTTTATTGTTTTACATTTCTGTTCACTATATTTTATTTCTTATTATTTTTTACTATTATTATTTTCCCTTACAAAAATAAATAAAGTTTACATCTTTAATCTTAAACACTTTTAATGCTAGGAGAAAAACTTTAGATTCATACTCACAAAACATCCCCTTCCAAAAAAAAAAAAAGATAAGAAACAGATGGAGACATAACTCGAGTAATAGACAAAATAAATATTTGACTCTTTCAACTTTACAACTGTGAAACTCCATGATGTTCCCCCATTACCCCAATTGACCTTTGTACTTCGAGGCAGAATTGTTTATCGCTCAAGTTGGATATTCCAGCCAACACAATGTGCCAAATACCTTGGAATACTCAGCGCCATCTATGGGTGTTATTCAGAATTTTTTAATTCACCTATATCGCTCTTCACAAAATTTATTGGGTCAGAATCTTGAAAAACAAAATGTGAAACTTGTGCTTAAGATATTTAATAACTTTGTTATTCAGGTGCTGCAAAAATTAGGAGAGCAACATGAACTAATAAGTTATGAAACAACATCAAATTTTATTTCTTTAATTTGAAGAGGAAAAAATTGTTCATGTTAAAACAACTTTAAAGGGACAACATCTGATGATCCTTATCAACAACCGATAACTTTGTCACCAGATAACAAATGCGTGAATTCTTATACAAAATTTTATTTGGTTAGATTCGTGAAAGGAAAAAAAATTGTACTATTGGAATCCTAACTAAAGAAACACATCTTACTTTTATTCATACAACATATGCTTTACTTGAAATATCAAAATATTGTACATAAATTAATTACAATTTCAGTATTTTCTTTATGGGAAAATCCAAGTAGATGCATCAGAAAGTAGTTTTGGGAAATATAAAATAATTTCAGGTTCTTAATATTCAGTTTCCACCTCGTAAAGACAGCTTTACGATGTGGAAACTAAAATAAGAATGCCAAATGTTTTACCTCTAACTTCAATTTCGAACATTTTTGGGCATCTCAAGTTAAAAAAACATTGATTTAAAATATTCATGCAATTAAAGTCATTTAAAGTTTTCACTATTACATGACTTTAATATAACACTATGTGAAAAAGATTGTTGCGATGCTGAACCGTATCTACCTGTTTTAACATATTTAGCTGGTGTTTGTGCAAGAACAGCTCTTAAAAAGTTAAAATGTGACTTTTGTTCCAAATCACTTATTCTCAATAAAAAATTTCAACTAAATTCTAATTATGATTTAATACGTAATATAGACAAAGGAAGTTTATTGTGCCCTACCCCAGATGTTGTCACAGCAGTGCTCTACAACTATTTAACAGTTCAGAATCTTCTTTCAAAAGATTATGAAAATATGTTCCTTACATAAAATAATCAACGTCAAATTGCCTCAGAAATATCGATTAGGTTGATAAATTCAAATTAATTTTTTTATGTGATAAACCTTGAACAATGATCATGCTTGTGAGTTAGTTTTAAAGCATATTATCCACACTTCTACAAATGCATTATTAAATAACTACTGTAAGGAAACAAATAATATTAAAAAAAGTTGAAACAAAGAAAAGAGAACCATATACTTTATTAGCTAAATAACTTGCCATGTTTTTGTATGGACCCATTTTTGATATATATATATATATGTAGGATTTACCTTTAAAATATTTTTTAAAATTTATTGAATGACATTTTTTTTTTATTTTGTGATAGTGAATGATACGAATAAAGTTATTATTTTTAAAATTGTGTTGCATTTTTTGTTTTGAAAACTATTTCTAATGCATTACATAACTAATGTAGAGGGGAAATGATAATAAAAAAGTTGAAACAAATAAAAGAAAAGTTCATATTTTATTAGCTGAATAAATTGCTTTATTTTCATGAATAGATCCATGTATATATATTTATTTTTATGTATGTATTTATAGTTATATATGTATGATTTACTTAAAAATATCTTTTAAAATTAAATGAAACATAATTTTTTATTTTGCGATTGTGTATGATGCCAATCAAATTATTGTTTTTAAATTTGTGTAGCATTTTTTGTTTTGAAAACTTTTTTTTTATTTTATTTCTCTTTTTGTAACTATTCCGAATAAAACTAAGAAAATAACGATAAAGAAATTATTATAGTTTTATGTGTAAATTAACAGTAAAATAGAGAAGATTAATTATTTATTTTACTTTTTGTTTTCTTAAGAACAATAAAATATAAAAGATTCTTATTTGTTGCAATGTAGTAAATGTTTATGTTCATAGCATTACGTTTGAAGTAAATAATACATTGATGATAACATACTTGCGATTATTATTTACAGAAATAAACTATATTTATATTTAAGTGCTTTATGTACATGAAACTCAATTTTTTGATTAATTTACTGATATTTTTTATTTGCTGAATATGAATGTTTAGTTTAATAATAAAGAATGGAAGAGAATATGTAAAAATGTTTTAATTAACATCGTACTAGAAGCAACATGAGGGCTATTGGCGACGGACCTCGTAGTTTAAAACCACGGTGCAGTGAAGAGGACGATACCTGAGCTAGCATCCCCTTCTCCAAAGATCCACACCTACGGGAGGACTTTGGGTCTCGACGTCGAGATTAATATTTATAAGTTATATGAAGTTTTTTTCTCCCTGTTACTGAATGAATCATTTATGGTCAATGAAATAGTTGTTACAGTAATCATTTGGTAGAAATTGATTGTCAAAAAGGACGGTTAAAAATAGAGAAAGATCGCTGGGGCATCCAGGGGGTGCGTCACCCGTCTTCATCAAAGGCGGTAAAATCCAAGGGAAAAAAGCGCACAAGGATATCTTGGTGTCTTGTATTTGTCTAAAAAGGGCAATTTTCTGAGGCTATAAAGAAAAACAAAATATAACATGTGTTGCAATAGACAAAAAAAAAAAAAAAAAAAACACGCAGGGATCATAGGTATATTTTATTTTTCTGTGATTATCAGCTTATAACACCAATGATTGGGCTTCGAAATGGTTATATTTTTAGAGAATGTGGAAAGCGCATTTCCACAGGATTTAGTTCAGTTTTCTTTACGGAAAATGTATAATAATTTTGATGAGATGATGAGATTGAAAGGGAGAAATATTAATTGATCTATATAATATTTTGATGATATATTTATTTACTAAAAATTTAAAAATATAATGTATACTTATAATTAAATTAATGAAAAAAATTATACTTATTACAAATATAATATATATATTTACTATAATTGCTTATTTACAACTTCAAATGATGTTGATCTCGAAAGATTGAAATTTATTTCTGGTTTTTTTGCTACCATTATTCATTTATTTGTTTTTCATTCTTCCTTGTATGCCAATATTCTCAAAGAAAAAAATCACAGTTGATTGAAACAATATTTTTGTGTTTCATTTCTTTCATACAAATACTTTGATTATTATTGACCATTTAGAAATTTTATCTTATGATTCTACAACCCATAACAATTTAAATTGAAATATGAAAACAACGTACTGTACGCAATGTAAATTATATGGAATTGAGCTTAAGAAAGAGTATTTTATTAATAAATTTTTCAGTGGCTCTAGACTTAAATTTTGCGATATGCTGAATTCAATTGTAAAAAAAAATAATAAATAAATAAAAGATATTAAGTTAAATAAAAAATAACTTTTTTTGGAATAAACAAATTAATTCAGTGCGTCTTAGCGATTAAATTAAAAATTCACATTTTATGCTTCACGAAATAATATTTTGCACTTTGTAATATTTTTTAAGGGTTAAGGAAAATTTAAGTAGCTTTTAATTGATTTCGGGAAAGTTCAATGTTAATTTAATTCAGATTCTCTCTTCTCTGCTTTCACATTACTAAATCAAAACTTATATTTTAAACATCTTTTCAATAACACAAATTTACCATTGCACACAAATAAATTTTTATGAACACACACAAAATATTCCCAAACCGGAGAGTTTATTAGTAGTTAGTTCGTAAGATTCGCGTACACTTCTGTGAATCATAAAGCTTTCTCCATTATTTACCATTAGTCACAATTTACAAATTACTATAATTTCATTTCAGAAAGTATCTCTAAATGTTCGCCAAAAATAAGCATTCCTCGCCAAGAGTACATTCTACAGAAAAAATTATGCTTGCCCCATCTGCTGCTGATAGTCCGAAGTACGCAAATAATTAATAAAAATTCCTTTGAAACTTTAAATAATTGATTAATAACGAAATTAAACAATATTCTGGCTACGTTTTTCGATAGAGATAAGTGTATACTTCTAATTGATTTAATTCTGATTGAATCAATGAATTTTTTTCTTTTACAGAATGAGTTCAAACATCTCCTATACTTTAACATAGAAAATTGAATATTCGTTTTACAAAAAGGCAAAAAATTCAAAATTCTAAGAATGCTAACTAGCAAACAATTATATTTGTTATATCTATAGTAATTTATATTAGTATTGAAGTATTTCTTCTACCTGAAAATGTGTTCGAACTTTGAGCCCTATTCTTTAACATAAGCCGAGAACAGCCTGAAATCATGAGTAATGTTAAATGATAAAAAGAAGTATCGTGAGAATACTTTTTGAGTTAATGAATATTATTTACACATTTTCTAGACTAGCAATGTCAAAACTTTGCTTTTCTGAAAGTAATTATGTTTGTCTTTTAATGCACGCATTTGAATGCCGCGTTTTAATCGGACAATCGACACTTCAAAGGCTAATGTTAAAAATTATTTAAGTAGATTTTCTAGCAAAATAGTCGCCAAATGCATACCATAATCGCCTTTGAGTAATTTCGATTGAGATTTTTATTTTCAAGTTTTTGTTTGAATATTTAATTTTAATAATTTTATATGAGTTATATTAACTTCACTTTTTAATGATTTCTTTAATTATTTAGTTTCTTATATTGAAAAGTGAATTTATGTTGTAAATTCATTGATATGAATTTGTGATTTCTATGACTAGTTTGTTGTGTGACGTAATATTTTGTGAATTATACTGTTGGTGTTCTGTTAACACACACACACAGCACGCACGCACGCACACGCACACACACACACACACACAGATATATATATATATACTGAAAATTTATGAAAGAATAATTTCAAATATTTAAAAAGACAAAAATCCAAAAAGAAACGTAAAAATGAAAGAAAAATAAATGAAAATATGAATGTTTTTAATATATTTGTTTTTAATATATAATGAAGTTGTTTAATATATTTGTGCTGTATATAAGTATTTAAGAAATTTATTGGATAATCATGATCTAAACAGTTTTTGAAGAATTTTTTAATGTTATTAAACTTGTCTATTTTATGTGTGGTTAATTTGGTATTACGTAATAAAAGGCCTAATAAAATATTCCTATAAATAGATCTGTGTAGATTACTGTTCCAAAAAGGAATTTTGATTACATGGAATTCGAATCTCTCTCTTTTATCATAAATATTACAAATTAGTCTATTGTCAACAATTTTCAAATCAAGATCTAGAAATTCTACTGTATTAGAATTAAGATTAGTTTTTAATAATTTGAGATAATTGGGGTAAAACGAAACATTTGGTTTAAATTCCTCAGTTTTACCTAAAATAATTAAATCATCTATGTAACGATAAAGAAAGTAAGAATCATTATCAATCTGTTTTAATTCATAAAAATGTAAATAAAAATTGGCCAGACAATTACTAGCTGGACCTCCCTGAGGGAGACCCTGAATTTGCTTATAGAGATTTTGACCGAAAACTATAAAATTCTCTTGTAATACTAGTTTAATAAGAGTATTGAATTTTTCACGTTTTATTGTTTGATTAAAATGATATTTATTGTATAAAATTGCAAGAACTTTAATTAAATCTTGAATATCTATTGAGTTAAAAAGGTCTTCAAAATCATACACATATATAGAGAATATCTCTTGTTCTTTTATGTTCTTGACAATTTCAAAACTATTTTTAATAACAGCAGACTTTTCAATATTGTCAATAGATTTTAGAAGAATGGATTGTAAGAGTTTGCCAGATTTAGTGATATGGGTGTTATATCCATTCGTAATACTTCGAAATTTGACAGGATTTTTGTGAAATTTTGGCGTTAAGAAAATATATGGAAATTTAAAGTTTGTAAGATGTAAACCCAACTTCTTATTGAATGCCAAAAGATGATTATTTATTTCTCTGTTATATATATATATATATATATATATATATATAAATATATATATATATATATATATATATATATATATATATATATATATACATAATTTATCGATTTCTTTTGCTAGTTTTCTGTTTTCTTCGTTCTCAGATTTTAGGTTTACTTCCGGTACGATAAGATTCCCTCATCAAAATCCAATGAGATCCCATTTACTCCGAGTATAAAATACATGAATATTTCTGCATTGTATGACTTTTTAGAAAAAACCTTATTTTTTGTGTTTCAGATACGGTATTGATTTCGTAAGTAAAAAATAATGCAACGCATTATATAATGCTGAAATTTTCTGTGTGATAAGCAAATGCTATCAATTAAAAAAAAAAAGAAGAATGTGTGCCCCATAAAGTACTTTTTAATTGCACTTAAACTTGAAATTTGTAAAAAAATTTAGATATGAGAATGTATTAAAGTAAAAAAGAAATAATTTGTAATAATAATTAGAATATACGTATATTTGTAGAAATAATTTGTAGAAATAATTAGAATATACGTATTAAAAATGAAAACACTTACTAGAATGATTGGAAATAATACATAATGCTGGAAGAAATTTTTTGAACTGGAAATTAAAACAGATTTCTGTTTAAAAAAAGCTGCTCTAAATGAAAGTTTATTATTAAAAAATTATTTAATGAGTATGAAAAAATTATTTTAAGTAAATGAAAATAAAACCTAAAAAGTTGTATTAAAAATGAAAATGAAACCTAAAAAGTTGTATTAAAAAATGAAAATGAAACCTAATAAAAGAAATGAATATTTTCTGATTAAAGTCAACTGCAATAAAGTATTAAAAAAAGTAAGACAAATCTTGCTGAAAAGTGTTTTTTAACAAAACCATCACTGATCTCTATTAAATAAATTTGACAAATTTTAAGACCATTCAGAACCGGGTAATTTTTTTTAAAAAA